>WOGP01002045.1:0-17542 GCA_015342065.1 Leptinotarsa undecemlineata
AATTGATTACTTCCTTCCTTTCTTTGGAAGATTCTCTTATCCTCTTTTTTTGTATCAAGATGGAGTAGTAGAAAGCCAAAAACTTTCTTTCCCAAAAGTTATTCAACTTTCACACCAAAGGTTCCAATCCCATAGTTAATATGCTGTTGCCAATATATGAATTAGAAACAAATCCCTTTAAAAATTAAAACCCAACATTTGAAACATTAATTTGAATTGAATAATTTTCGAAGTGAATTTGAAAAACTCATGAATTAAACTCAATTTTATTTTGTTCAAACTTGCATTTGCTGTAATAACCCAAATTGAGGAACATTCTCCATTAGAAGCTTAATCATCCCTTCGAATTCTGACCAAGCATAATCGAGATTTTGGCTCATTGATCGCGATAAAACCAGTTTAAAAATATTATACAGAATGTTCAAAACCGGAGGTCGGTAGTTGATCGGTTCGACGTGGGTGATTTGTTCACATAGTCAATGGGCCGATGTGCGAGTCGATGGTTCAAGCCCCAGGCTGAACGCTCGATTTCCACTTGCTATCGTCCAACCCGTGTTAGGAATCACACGTTCAAAGGTAAGACCTCGTTGGTCCTTAGCTCGCACAAGTTTCGACTTCTGAGGGTTGTCGTTCGCAGGGGTGCGATAGCTGGTTAACGAAAAAAACATATTTTAAACATTGTCACTTTTTTATAATTTCGGACTAAGATAACTTTGTTATTTCAAATAGAACCCTGTATTTTTTTTGACCAGAATAATATAAAATTTAAATATCTTTCATTTCATTTTGGGGTTCCCTGTACCTAGCCTAAATAGTTTTTCAGATACTGGCTTTTTCAAATAGTAGTTCTTATTTCTATGCATTCTTTGAATCAAGGTAGCTTTGAAACGACTTTTAGAGTGTTTAGAGAATTGCCTTTTGGCGGCGAGGGTGTGTGCCCAAAAACATCCAGACCATAATCATCCAAACAAGTTGGTTTTGAAATTATTACTACATGAATTTCGTAGGACTGGAAGTGTAGCTTATGAAACGGCAAATAGTCCAAAACCTATCACTGGAAAGGAGAAAAATGAATTTCTTATTATGGGATCAATCATAGAAAACCCTCATACGAGTCAACGTAAGATCAAGAAACATACAAAGATGAGCAGACGGGGCATTTCTAGGGTAATAAAAAATACAAATTTCACCCGTACCATATAATCAGATGCACCAGGAATTATTTGAAATAGACTTCCATCGACGAATATAGTTTTGTTTATAGGTTCTGGACAAGTTTAGTGAGGATGAACATTTTTTGGATTCCATTTTATTTTTATAACAATGCATTAGTAAACAAACACGAATTCCATTATTATAGTGATATGAATACTTATTTTTCCGCACTCTGGATCACCAGAATAGATGGTCAATTAACGTGTAGTGAGGAATTATTATGGTACAACATTTATAGGACCATACTTTTCTTATGAAAACTTGAATGGTCAAAATTGTTTACATTTTTTACGAAATGATCTGCCTGAGCTTCTGAAGAATGTGCATCTAACTATCAGATAACGGATGGGGTTACAATTGGATGGAACTCCGGCACATTTAAAAATCAGTGTCTGAATAAATGGATTGGTAGGGGAAGACTACAAAATTGGACAGCGAGATCACTATATTTGACTTACCTCGATTTTTTCCTTCGGATATACTTGAAGAAGGAGATTTAGGACACTCCTCCAATCACATTGGAAAATATGAATGAGAATAAGGGCTGCTTTTCGCAGAGCGACGCCTCGAATGTTATTAAATGTTATACTCTTTTATAGTGAGAGTGGATCTTTGTATTCAACAGGATGGTCGTCATTTTGAGCACCTGTTTTGAATTGAATACGTTTGTCTTTCATATTTTGTTGTTGTTTCAGTTGAATAATAAAAAAATTGTATAGTCTGTTTAATGAACTACTGTCAGAATATGAATGTAAACGATAATTTCATTTTAGTCAACAGTAAACATTTTTGATGAAGTTTAGTATAACAACTGTCAATGAGAATTCTGTGAGCAAATCAAATAATTGTCGTTTCAAAACTATCTTGATTCAAAGAATGCATTGAAATAAGAACTACTATTTGAAAAAGCCAATATCTGAAAAAATATTAGGTTGGGTATAGGGAACTTCAAAATGAAATGAAAAATAAGTGAATTTTATATTCTCCAGATCAAAAAAATACAAGGTGTTCTATTTGAAATAAAGTTATTTTTGTCCGAATTTATAAAAAAGTGAGAATGATTGTTGAACATTCTGTATAATATTGAGAAACGGGTTTTATCAAAATCAATAGCCCAAAACCTCTTTTATGCTTGGTCATAATTCGAAGGGATGATTGCTATACATTTCGATGTTATTCAATTTAACTTAAAATCAATAATTCGAGAACGGTTATAGTTAAGCACATAGTATATGAAATCATATTTTTTCCTGATCTATATACAGGGTGCCCCACCCTTTATATACTTCAAAATATAGATTTGTCTGTGACACTGGGATGAGTGAAAATGCAAATATTTTTCACAGATCAGATCGTTCATGTACAGAAGTATTTTTTTCAGTAAATTATCAACACTGATCTGCAAATCGCTTGAGAAATGAGTTATTACCAGAAAGAACCAGGGTTGGGTTTTTGTTAAAAAACATGACAATTGATAATGAAGATATCCAATGTTGAAGATTTGAAGAATCATATCATGAAGAAGTGGACCTGGAAGGTAGAGAAATAGAAGACAAATATTTCAGATGTAGATAATTTCTCTCTTTTATAATCTTTCACCCCTTTAGTCTCGAGAAGTGTATTTACACTTTGAATATTCTTAAAATCTACATCTTACGATTATTATTGTGTTCGAGTATGAAACTATGACACTATTTTCATACAATCACTATAAAATAAATGATCAGAAAACCTGATTGAAAATATTTACTACCTGCTGCTGTTCCAGAAAGCGTCTCCAAATCTTGGATCATACTTGATGGCAACTGGATAAATGACACTTCCAATTTCAAAGCTTCCTTTCTTGAATTGCATAACAGAAGTATTGTTAATGCAAGTCCCTTCGGGGAAAATAAGAATAGGAGGGTTTTTGGGATTTGAAATGTGTTCTTTCAATCTGAAAAATTTATAATGGAATTAATATAATTTATTGATATTACCAGTAATAATTAAATTCATTTTTCAATTACCTGCTTGTTACAGCATGCCGATCTCTAGTTTCCGATCTCTCAAACCATATATGGGGAGAAGCTCTAGCAAGAGCCCTTTGAAAAATCCCTAGGAAACCACCATGCCGTTGTCCAATCTAAATATAATTTATAATAAATTTAAAGTTCTCAAATGTGAGATTATTTCATAGAACTGAATGGCTATGAATTAATAAATACAAACTGGATTTAGCTAAATACTATGAAAATTAATACAGTTGTTGATAATCTTTCGAAACATACCAACATAGAATTGAATGAAATTTAGCCATCATCATAAATTTTTCAACTGTTTAAAACAATATAACATTTCATCTCACTTGTCGGAACCTAACCATGATGTTAAATATATGTTCGGCAACATTATCTGAATTTCTATACTTGGGAATCCCGTAAACGGTGAATGAGGTTAAATTCTGGCAAGTCGATATTGTCTATTTTGAGGCATTATTGAATGAGACGGAAAAATCGGCTCTAGTTAGTTTGCCTCACTATTCACAGATATATTGAAATCTATTTACACAATTAAATTATTTAATATGGTGTCGTCAGACATGGGGTACCTCCTACTTTGAAATTTTAAATACGGACCTATATTTTTAAGTAATTTTCTGATCGGTAATATAGTGAAATTGAAGTTTTTTCGATGTTTCGGTAATTTGATGATCATCAAATAAGTTTTTTATTATAGCTGTAATAATCACTTCAATAGAAACATTTGTTATTATTGTGAAATATGTTGATATCATTAATTTTTAAATTTTCCAGTGAGATTTTACCATGCTGTACAGCTTCCAAAAACGTACGTCTAGCCTCCATTTCGGTTCTAGTCAGGAGACAGTATTGAAAATTCACGTTGGTAGACCTCAAACTGCAGAAAAATGAATCTTTCTCGAAGTTAGATTATGACGTATTTGAAATTTCGAAGTTGAGGGTGCCTCAAGACTGATGACACCTCTTATAAAAATTTTACAATCATGCCCTGATAGTACAATGAAATTTCCAATGGCAAAATCAAACAAATTTTCAATATATCTGCAAATAAAGAAAATTTAGCCGAAATTATAATTTTGAAATTTCAGGTTCCAAACGAGCTACAGTCGATTTCTCGGTGTCAGTCAATAGTACCCTAAAATATGCAACCTTCAGAAGACTAAACTTGAGCGTGTAAAGAATAACGAAGCCTAATATTTTAACGTGCAATTTCTGGGATATACTCACAGTATATACTGTAGAATATTTTACTGAGATAATTTGCGGTGATCGAACACGTTTTTTAACTTGAATGGAAACCTACATGCAATCTAAGTATTCGAAAGGTTAACATTATCAACCAAAGCAGTTGAGAAATATTTGTATTCCGAATGTGAAATGCCAAGTGAATACTAACATTATTGCCATATACCTTCATTTCACAAAAATTATTTCAACAATTCACAATCACATGCTATGAATATAAAAACAGTTTAGGATAATTATGGTAATGTGAAAGAGGAAACAATTTTATGCTTTATTGTGAAATAAACTGCTATTTCTACTGCATATGGGAAATAGTACTTTGTGATGTGAATATTATGAATGAAAAAAGTATAATAAGGATTTAACTCAAATCTTTTATCCGAAAGGGAAAAGAGGGAAAATATTCGAACAGTAAGGTCATAAACAGTCTTTTTGAAAATAGTTTGTATCAAGTGGTAGATATCTACAAAAAATAATTTGAATGGAATTTCTTCAATATTTGATTTTGCTTACAATTCATTTCAGTTTGAAATCCACTTATAATCCATTCAAATGGAATTAATTGTTCAGTTATTAGAAAACAGTGATGTTATATGAAACTACAAATTTTGACAACATTAAGACTATTTGTCTTTCAACTCATTCTATTTTTACTTGTTTCCACTGGAGAGATTGTATACTAGAAGATGAGAAATCCAATAGTTCTCATTTATTGATAGCAATTTTCATTTGTATGATAAATATTTTGAACAATGATTATTTGATAAGAACTTGAGACTTATTTAAATGGTAAAGACAAAGTCTCTTAAAGCCTCTCAAAGCTGAGAGTCCACACCGAACATAGATTATCTGTAGCAGATTACTTCAATGCATTCATATCTTCTCATAACGATAACAAAAATAATTATTTACTGAGATATAAAAATTAAAATAAATCATTAGGATGGTACTAACAAATAAATCACTCAAAAGCGTGACCAGTTTGAATATCTGTTGTATCCATGGCAATTTCATTGCAATATTCATCATAAAAAACTGGTTTTGGATACTACAGTTACTCTCAACCTACCAAGCAGATAAACCATGAAAAGCAGAAACGAAAGTGAAATAAATGAATGGTACACAATGAATACACAGATGTTAGCACTAAATTTAAATGCTTGAGAAAATAGTAATAATACAAGTTGAGTCTCTACACTGTTGCCAAACCAGACTTTTTGTATTGTGTGACAAAAACAGTATACTCAATAATATTTTCCATAAACAGTCTTACATAGACCTTGTATTATTATCTATGACATTGAATATCTCTAACTTTAGAAAAAATGTAATAAAGATATCTTCAACACTAATTACAATTTCATGAATGACATAGATTTTGATATGGGTATTTAAATTTCCTTGTTCAGAACAAATTCCGAGTTTCTGATTTCAAATCGTTTTTCCATAACCATAATTTTTTTTATTTTAGTAAAAAGGTGAGTCATCTCATAAAACTGAAGGTATTTAAATAAAAGATGTAAGTCAATTGAAAATGGTTTCAACTGTCAATGAGCTCCTAACAAGTAAACCTGAGGAGTATCCAAATACATAAAAGGTTTGCAAGACATCTTACAATCCCACACATAATTGAAAAAATTAAAATATTCATTATCTGTGATAATTATTGCTCAATTTTCACACTATAAACTCAATTCAAAAGGCGTATCACTACAGGATAATTTCATCAGTTGGACAAGTGTTATTGATTTTTATCAAGTGACAGGTATTCATAATTTTAAAAATATTCAAATCTGAAATTGATCAAAAATGTACTTTGTTCTGCCATGTGCCATATATACTATATGGGTATATTTTTTATATACAGTAGAATCCGGATATAACGACCTTCAAGGGACCAGAGATACTATATCGTACTAACCAACTACGCACAAAACGGTAAGATTATTTCTTAAGTATAGTATATACGAATGGCATTAAAACTAAATAGTTTCCGAATGTCGGCGGTTTCTTTATATGGCATGGGCGGCTTGGTTTAATTATTTCAAAATCAGTTTTATTTTTCATAAACCTACCTACAAGATTTTTTTATTAGTAGTAAATAGTATATTCGTTCACTAATCTTTTATGTTCGAATTGATGTCATCGGACATCTTCGACACACACGTATTGTCATCGACTGTTATGGGTAACTGATGTATCAATAGCCTTCGCCCAAATACTCGCCAAAGACTCGCCAGCAATCTTACCACTGACCATGTTGTGTCTAACTTTAAAACGATTTATTCAACTCATGGAACATGTGAAATTTTGCATATCTAACTGTCTAGCAAAAAAGTATTTCTCTTGTAACAGAAGTCCATTAACGAGTATTCTCGCGCTGAAGCTTGAAACACTGTAACAATGCTTTATCGAACTGCCCATGAGTAGAAGTCCTTTTACACGTTTGTATTTTAATACATTGGCATTAAATAGCGGCTTGATCTTTATTCTTCTTATTTGTGGATATTGTAGATCGAGATACGCCAAACTTCTTTGCGAGGGCTGCATTTGATTCAACGGCTTCTAATCGGTGTAATATTGCCTGCCTCGGGGCCTGATCCGATGGATTAGGTCCTTCCTGAAAGGCAGAACATTTCAGGTCCGAGTTGAAGGAACCCTGTCTCCCGTCAGGGAAATCCAGACTGGAGTGCCTCAAGGAGCTGTGCTGTCTCCACTATTGTACAGCCTTTACGTGAGCGACTTTCCGAGGTTCGATCACGTGAAGGTTTCCCTTTACGCCTCTGATACGACTCTCCTTGCTTCTTCCATGGGTCTAGCGTAGGTGGTTTGGGTCGAGCGTTGGCGGTGTGGGTCGAGCGTTGGCGGTCGTCTACATGTAACGCGCATTGGATGACCTCGAACGCTGGTACCTTGACTGGAAGATTCGGGTGCATCCAGATAAAACTCAGGCGATAGACTTGGGGAGACGAAATGTTTCTCCAGACACAAGGGTCACGATTTCAGACAGGGAAACGCAAGTTAAGTACCTAGGTCTGTGGGTAGATCGTCGACTCACCTGGGCAAATCACATTCGATTATATCAAGAGCAAAGTGCAGTCGAGGATAGCAAAACTCTACAGGAAGGCCAGGACGGTATAGAGGTCATTGATCTTTATGTCGTTACCAAAAAACACCTTCAGTTATGAACCACTCATCCTCCTGACGAAAGACACTTGAAAGGGTTAGGAAAAAAATTTCCAACCTGAAGAAAATGAAGATGACATAATGATGTTTTAACTGGTTTATCATCAAAAATGGTGTCTAAAAGCAGTTGGTCGTTTAAACCGGAATCGTACTAAACGGTTATATTTTCCCAATATCTAAGTATGAAACTCAAATCGGGTAAACATTATCGTCACTAAAACGGTTAGTCGTTAAAAGAGAAGTCGTCGTCATATATGAATTATACTTTATATGAAATAATACTAAAATACCCATACTTCCTATTCTGAGAATAAAACTTGTCGCTAAAGTATTATTTTAAACTCCAACAGTCTATAAAGACTAAAACAATTTTAAGTTGGATATTCTGTTGGAATTGCACAAAAATAAAGTTTCTGCTCGAAAATGAAGCAATTCCAAGTAGACATTAAAAAAATTAGTACAAAGCATCAATTCGACCTACCATAGAATAATTGTTGTCACACATCAATACAAGGCAATCAATTGGGGAAGTATGATTTGCAACGCATATCCCATTTTTCGGCCTATTTTCTTCATTGTGATATGTGATAACTCCCGAAATTGCCCTAGACAGAATTCCGAAGCACATTAGAGACACATACTTGTTAACCTTTTGTTTGAAATCAGCTGGTTCGATGTAACCCACGAGAGTAGTACAAAAAGTCAACCACAAAACCTGCAATTTTTGCAAAAACTAACAATTACAAAAAGCAGCACAAACAAATAAATGAATTATAGCAAAGGTCACTACAATATTCAACTGGTTGAAACAATTAGGTACTGTTTTTTTTACCTGGAATAGATTTCAATAACTATAAATAACATACCTACACTTTTTAGAAATAATATTGTTGGCTAGCTTACTAATGATAAAAATGTTATGTATAAGCAATGCTATCATTAAACATAAATGAAACATTGGTAATATATTTTTATTGAATTGGCAATAATTGAAATATTGAAGTATCACATACGGAGCCATTCAATTGTTTGCAGATGAAGAAATTTTACAATCGAAACTAAGGTATAGTTCATGAGAGCCGATATTTCTAACAAAATATTAATTGAAAACCTATTTCGGTAACAGAAAATCAACCTAAGACAAGGATTTTTAAAATAACCCTGTATATTTTGTTTGGCCATTTGATATATTACAAAATCCTTTTTTTTAACGATATAGCACAAGTAACCATTTCTTTTTAAAATGTCGCCGTAAGAGCCATTTTCTCTAAATTCTAAATGACGACACTGTGACCTCATCATTTATGGAAATAACTGCTTCATGTAGAAGGAAACCGCAGACAATGTTTGCTCATTTACTAATGAAAATTCAAGAATCGACCTTTCATACCAATTGACGTACTTTTCATTATTTATTCTTGAATTGCATTTTTTACTTCATTTTGTAATTTTTTCAATTCAGTTTGGATGTATTTATTCAACTGAATTAAAACCAATTACTCTGATTTGTTTTAGAGATGGTATAATTTCAATAGGGAAAAATCGAACAATCGATTATTTTTGAGGAATAATTCAAATGAATTTTCTAATAACAAGTTTCGTGTTCGTTCTCCCCTCACCCTAACACAAATGACAGTGAATTGGTGCAAGTGGTAGTAAAGTGCCCGAATCCCAATCGAACCCTATTTCAACCAGAATTTTTTCCCGGAAGAATTTTCTGCGAATAGCCTAGGTTGCTTGGTAGTTGAGTTCGCGTACCACATGCCATGATGACAACAAAAAATTCAATGAATCAGAGATTAGGTAGACTGCCACTAAAAGTTTTGGCTTTAAAAGCAGTTTCTTATTAATTTGTTTGAAATACAGTAACTGTAACACCATAAAAAACACTGTAAGTCATTAAGAACTATGGCTGCACAATAGTTACTCAATGTTCTGAATTGATGACCAGATAAAAGTTCATTTTCTTTTTTCCGTCATTTACGTTCATAAAAGATATTGCCAACCACTTGATTTACTCAAGTGGGCTTGCAAAACAATATTTTATAATGCATATGAATGCACGAAATGTGCAGATTCAAATTATTCGATTTTTTCCGTCATAAATATGTTTTAGTTATGGAAGAGTAACTTTACGACTAAATGAAAAGAGAAATAAAAATGTTTCTATGTTTTATACCACTTTTAATTGTAACTAACGTTACTGCAGTTTCGTCCTATATGGATATTTTCAAACTTACTTTATTGTGTAAGTAAGTTTGAAAATGTCCATATAGGACGAAACTGTAGTAACGTTAGTTACAATTAAAAGTGATATAAAACATAGAAAAATTTTTATTTCTCTTTTCATTATGATCTCCTACCACTTAGTAACTAACGACTACATCTATCAATTTATTTAAGACTAAAGTGTAAAATATCAAGGATACTATGGAATTCAATTTTCTGTGCCAGTGAAAAAGTATAAGTGAATTAGTGAATAATTTCAATTATTGATTTTCAATTTTAAAACTAAGCAAAATTCGTCTTCTCACCATATCAAGTTGTCGCGATATTATTTCCATAGTGCTGTCATATCGAATTTCTAGAAAATGGCTCCTACGGCGCCACTTCACTTGTGTTATATTCCATAAAATGTCAAAAAAGTTAATACAATGTGATATCAAAAATTCTTGACTTGGGTTCATTTTCTGTTTCTTTGGAAATATCAGTTCCAATGAACTATACCTTCATTCTTAATATCGAAATTCCTACCCTGGAAACAACTAAATGGCACCGGTACAATGATTTCCCTTTATCGCCCGGTATATGAAAACAGTTGAATTATTATAGTTGTTAGTTTCCAATAGAAGAACCCCTAATTTTCTTCAGTTAATTTTGACAATATTTTCGAAAAAAATTGTGAACTTTGAATTAATCACATTTCCATTTACTACATTTTAGGTTAAGTTCGATTTTTGTTTTATTCTTGATGGTAAAATAACGCAATATGCATAAAGGCAAGTAACAATCACACCATTCCATGCTTTTCTATGATAACCCTCTGTAACAAAAAAGAGTATCTTGTCGAGTCACAAAAACCTGTCTTGGCTCCTACGTCAAAGGCACATAAGCTCTACCCCGCTTCACAAGACTTTACAAAATATAAACCCATATAACTGCAACAATACTGATTATACCCGAACAGAATAGGCCCATAGATGACATTTCCATCTTCCAAGATGAACTCACCATAGAATAACAGTTGTCTGTGGATAGAACAACAACATCATACGGAGAAGTATGATTAGCTACACAAACGGATCCACAAGTTGGCCTGTACTGTTTATTGTGAATTCGAACAACTCCTGAAAATGATCGGACACATACCCTGAAGCATATTAGATAAAACTTTTCATTGAGCCAACGCTTGAACACACCATCTGCCATAAACCCTATTATGGCTGTTGAAACCATCAACATGCCTACCTGTTGAATAATATTGTTCGCTATTTTCGTAATAGAAATTTAAAATGGATCAAGACGACACATACCCTGTTTCAAAGTTTGCAGTTTCCATATAAGTAAAATGCTCATTTATCAAATTAATTTTGAATTCATCAGTGAGAAATTTATATGTAGGATGATACATTTTTTTTTCATTTATTTTATTACATTGTATATCTGAAATATTGAACCTTCGTATCAGAGTTTTGAACTCTGAATAACTAAATTATTGATCACCGCTCTATCTAAGGAAATCTACAGTAATATTCATTATATTTCCTATCTAACCATTTCTTTTCATTAAAATACTTGTTTTTTAATATACTTGTTCTATTATTTCAAGAATATTATACAAATTATCGTAACATAGTTATTGTAAATGCAGTTATGGAAATATTTATAGAAACTTTTCATAACCCACTTGTTGATTTAATTTGTTCAAGAGATTTTTAATGTATCATATCAAATTCATATGTGGATCTGAAGATTCTATATGTCTTTGCAGAGTTTTCATTGATTACTCATTTCAACACAAAGCATCCTCACTGGTACATTTTCCTCGAAACTTGAAATCTTATAACTAAAATAAAAAACTTCATGAATATATCCACTGAAAAATCACAGAACTCAACTTTTTCAACACAGTAGATATTTGACAAGAGATATTTGACATTATTATTACAACCATAAATCTAGTCCAATCTATTTGATGAATTAATTTATTGATCGATGCCTAATTATAAATAAGTAAAATATGTACAAATAGCTCTTCTGGTATTATGGAGAATTTTCTACATAATATAGCTGCATTCTAAGCCAAGGCAAATATAATACTCCAGTATTGAGATTGAGTAGAATTCTTCCATTGAAGAACTCTGCATGCAGTCTTCTCAGTGTTCCCTGCATAGTTCTCAAAATAAAATGAACCATTAGTCATTTATACATCCCAAATTCCGTACCAATATCAAGCTTGTGCTCTTCCTCAATCCTCGAAAACTGATTCAAAAAAGGATTCTTTGAACTTATTCCAGGTCGAGGTATGCAGTTTCTTATGCTCAAGTTAACATTCTACAGAAAAAGCTGTGTACTCTGTTGAGGATAGAGAGTTTTAGAGTGCTTATAAATATTCTAGTTTGTGGGTTATTCACAGTGAAAGTTATTAAAAAATTACAGAAGGCGATAATCTCTAAAGACTATTCAGCAGCCAATAGCTAAAAAGTAGTGAAAAGAAGTACTCGAAGAAGTACTGGAAATATGTAACAAAAACATTATAATAACTAATCTGCAAAAGGCGACATAAATATTGGCAGACTTAGAAAGTTGATATTATTCAATGTACAACATTTTCTCAGAGTCTAACGTATTCAAAAAACACTTCATTGTGAGATTTTCACTAAACAGTTTTACAAAAACGCAACACGTGTTTCGCCATGCAATGGCTTCTTCGGGTGTGTCTACTAATTACATTCAAGGCTTAATATACCTAATTTTATAAATTGTAGTACTTTCATTTCAAGTACCTGAGTTGTTATGAATTAAATTACTTGAGCTTATGTCCTAATTTCCTTCCACATTTGAAAAAATATTTAGTAACGGTGAGTTATTCAGTTCTAATTGATCATTTAGTATAAATTCTTGAATCTATTGATTTCCAAACATTCTTGAAGATTGAGTTTCAAACTTTTCTCTTTTAAATGTATTACGTCCTATTCATAAATGAACTGATGTTCTTCTGCTAAAAGGTGGTTTGCAAATGTGGAATTGGTCTTTTTACTTACAAAACTACTTCTATAAGCTTCAATTCTTTGGGAAAATGTTATCGCTGTTTGGTCAATATACAGTTTTAGGCAAGAGACACAAGTCAGCTTATATACTCCTGATTCTCCAACACTGAAGTTTTGTCTTCATTGTTTTTGATAAATTTATTCAGGCTATTATTCGTTCTGTAAGCTATGTTTACACATTCTTTTGTAGTTTTTTTGGAAAGAATGAAATCTATAATATCTACCTTTTAACCACGATTTGTTTGTTCAAACTCAGCTCGCTCTGGAAATTGCTCTGTGGAATATTCAATAGTCTGTGAAGCATACTGTTGAATGCAGCAAATTTATGCTGGGGTGTGTGGGCGAGTTATGTATGATAATGTCTGTGTAAGATGATTTATGAAAAATTGCAAATTCATGTTTATTGTTATTTTTCGTAATGGTTGGGTAAAGGTAATTTATTGAATTATTTACCTCCCTTTCAGTGGCGAATTTTATTGACGGGGGATGGAATTGACATATTCAACGAATGTCAATTCCAGCTCTTGCCCATAAATGTATATTGGCTAAACAGGGAGAACATTTTCTCAAAGATATAAATAGAATAGAAGTAGTTTTGTAAATAAAAAGACCAATTCTACATTTGCAAACCACCTTTTAGCAGGACATGAGTTTAATCATGACTACAACGTATTACATTTAGAAGGTTTGAAACTCAATCTTCTAGAACGTTTAGAAATCAATAGATTCAAGAATTTGGGTAATTTACTGAATGATCAATTAAAACTGAATAACTTTCCGTTACTAAATATTTTTTTCAAATGTGGAAACTGGAAAATAAGCACAGGTAATTTAATTCATTACAACTCAAGTAAAACTCAGGTACTTGAAATGTAGGTACTAAAAATTGAAACCATTGTATGGTGAAACAAGTGTTGCTTTTTGTAATACTGTTTAGTGAAAATTTCACAAAGTGTTTTTTGAATTAGTTATAGATTTCTCTGAGTCTACTTCCAATAACAGCAAACACTACAATAAACTTTTCAAATGACATCCCACTTATTGACAATCTATTCATATATACGTGAAAATGAAGGAAAAAAAGTATATTAAAAGTTGAATAGGAACTGCAATATACAAACAGGTCACAAATGAAAAACAACAAGTTTAAAAAAAAATAACTCACTCCAAAGCAGCATATTATAACCCTCAAAGGAAATAAGAAAAAATATCTTATGAAAAATCCGCATATCCAAATGACAGTCAATTTCCATGATATGAATTCGTATCCTCTATTTGTTCGAATCAG
This sequence comes from Leptinotarsa undecemlineata, assembly GCA_015342065.1. Classification (NCBI taxonomy): domain Eukaryota; kingdom Metazoa; phylum Arthropoda; class Insecta; order Coleoptera; family Chrysomelidae; genus Leptinotarsa; species Leptinotarsa undecemlineata. The sequence goes on from WOGP01002045.1 coordinate 14,226, forward strand.
TAAATTCCAGTTTTTCAGTTCTTCCGCTTCAAACCTTGACGTTACTTGATCTTCTATGATAGCTTCCACTCCAACTTTCACATAATCACATACTTCAGATAAGTCTAAATCTTTGTATTGCTCCTGGAAATAAAAACGATGGTAAACAAATAGATAATAAATTTGATCTCTAATATTTATTAAAATTCAAAATTCAACATCTTTCTCTCTCTCTCTCTTTCATTTCCTTTTTCCAGTATATCTAAAATTAAAGAATGGAAGCAAGAATCAATGGTTCAATGGTTGGTTGGTTGGAGTGAAATTATACAATATTCAACTTTAGACAAAAAAAATCCCATTTTACTTAAATTTGCTGCAGGACCATGCTTAAATAATTGAAATAGATCACCTGCAAACCGTGGTTTTAAGGTATTACCTCTCGTCAGTACAGGAAAGATCCTACCCAGACAGCAAAGTGCCTGGTAGTCAATTAATTTCAATAGGGCTACGCTATATATATGAAACCTAGTAACAGCTCCATCTCGTGAACAAAGTAGCTGTCCGATATAATTCAATATACAGCGTGGTATTAACCGGGGAAGTAGTTGTTTTCCGACATTTACCAGAGACTAGTGTGTAGGCAGTTGGGAGAGATGAATGTTTTGAAATTTCATTTAGAAATATTTATCTTCTTATCGTATGTATCCCTCCTCGATAATTTTCATTTGTGATTTCTGTTTGAATGATTTAGAAAATGATATTCCCCTAATTGAACGATGTTGATGACATATTCTTAGCTCTTTCTGAAAATAAAATTCATAACACCCTCAGGTCCTTTAACTCAAACAATCCTCACCTAGAATTCACGTGTGAGGAAGATATGAATGAATCTCTGCCTTTTCTTAACATGAGAGTTAACAGATTTCGAGGTTACGTTCTCAAGACCACGATGGTATAAAAAATCTATATGAGAGTAATAGATTTATTATCATTCACTTTTCTCATCATCCTTTGAGAATGGAAACTTACTTAATTTTATCTCTTAGAGAATGAGTTACAAGATTATCCCATCCAGATTTTGTCAAACATGATTTGAAATCACTGAGGAATATTTTGACAGATAATTCTTATTCGCCAAAGCTTTTGAATAAATATTTAATCAACTCACTAAATTCCAATATTTAGTCAAATATGACAAATTCAAATAATCAAATTTCATTTAATTTTCCCTCTTTAAACAACAATAATCAACACTACGACTATTCGATATTTCTCAATTCAATATACTCCTAACTTAACACTTAAATTACTCAATATCTTCCGAGAAAGTTCGAAAGTTCTACAAAGTGTTGCAAACTATTCCTAACCTTTATTCGAAAACTAAAACTTCTCTCACGACTAAAGAAAAATATCATGTATTATGTGTATATACCTGACTATTCAAACTATTATATTTATCTTATTTTTATGACTACCATTGGACTTATCTCATGTCATGTATATGATTTATGGAGATTAATAAAACTATCTATCTATCTATAATGTGATATTCTCCATTCCAAATTACAGAACCGTATTCGAGTTTGGATCTCACTAGCGTAAAATAGAGTACTTTTATGGAATCTATGTTACCAAAAAGAGAAGTCTGTCTCAAAATGAATCCTAAAGCTCGATTTGCGGTATTTCTTATATTTTCAATGTGTTTCTTAAATGATAATTTGCATTCATAGGTTATTCCTAAGTCTTTGCATTTATGATCTCTTAAAAGTTTCCCATATGGTGCAAACTTTTTGAAACTCACTGTATTTCATTTTGAGACTGAAAATAAAGATGAATATCGGATGAATCATATCAATATTTTATAGAGCTAACAGACATTTCACCACCAGACTTATGTTTACCAGGAGAATCATTCTCAATGTACCAAAACAGTCTTATATTTTTGTATCAACAGTTTTCAATTTGGGCTAGAGTGTCATGAAAATGAATGAACTATTTATACCCCAAAAATGTCAATTTAAAAGTAGATGCGTCAAAAACAGTAACAAAATGCCCATTGAACGTCTTTATTAACAGAAAAGATTGGAATGATGAGGTTATTTGGTGATGGTACTCGAAGTAGCAGACAAGTTGCTCAAGAATCCAGCACACACGACATCATATTTGACATGGAACGGCAGCCTTCGTGAGTAAACTTTTTACTCAAACCGGAAGTGTATTAAAGAATCATCGAGCTATTGATAATCCACATCGAAATCGAAGGTACCATAATGATGATAATGTTTTAGTTTCAATTCGTGATGACCCTCAAATCAGTTTGCGTGAAAGGTCTGAGCAATTAAATTTGAGTAGATAAATTCAGAAGAGGTCTCGTTCATCATAAAATTAAACCTCCTAAACCAAAATACTTGCATACATTGAAAGTGACGAACGATTAGATTACTGATATTTTTTATATGATAGAAATTTCCCAAGAAAAAGTATGTTCATTGCAAAACTCTTCCACTATGGAATCCAGTGAACAGCCTTATAATGGTTCAGATCTTATATTACTGGTAAAAGTCGAAAAATAACATTGAACAACAACACTTCTGATAGAGAAAAAATTCTATATCTGGAGCATTTACCTTGTTTGCAAATGACACTACGGTACTTTGGCGAAATAAAGATCCTGATACTTTGACTCGGTCTGTCCACTCAGATTTACAAAAATTTTAAAAATGCTGTGAATCGAATGTGCTGTCGCTGAATGTTTCTAAAACAAATCCGATAACATTCAAATGGGATTTATAACAAGTAATACTAGGAGACTAGTAAGTCTGTAACTAAATTTCTTGGTATATTCTATGACAGTAATTTGAAATTTGATACGCCAATTACTGCTTTGAAAAAAATTATCTTCTAGTTGCATTACCATAAATGTCATATCTCGAGAACTCGGATTTTCACGAGCAATAAATGCATACTATTCATTTATGGTTTATGGAGAGTCATCTCCGGTATGGAATTTCTTTCTGGGGCTCAGTCAGCCAGATTTTGATGCAAAGTATATTCGTTATCCAGAAAAGAGCTTTGGAAATAATATTTAAATTGAAGATGCAAGACTCGTATAAGCCACTTTTCTGCAGAAATTAAATATTAACAATATTTGAAATATTCTTGGGAAAGAAAGTTTTTGGCTTTCTACTACTCCATCTTGATACAAAAAAGAGGATAAGGGAATCTTCCAAAGAAAGGAAGGAAGTAATCGATTTGCAAATAAGTAACTCTATACATGGATGTGTAGATCATGCAAAGAAGTAACTTTCAGACACAAACTGAAAGAAAGTCCTCCTGAA
>WOGP01002046.1:0-17542 GCA_015342065.1 Leptinotarsa undecemlineata
GGAAGTAATCAATTTGCAAATAAGTTACTCTATACATGGATGTGTAGATCATGCAAAGAAGTAACTTTCAGACACAAACTGAAAGAAAGTCCTCCTGAATTACTTCCTTACTTTCTTTGGAAGATTCCCTTATCCTCTTTTTTGTATCAAGATGGAGTAGTAGAAAGCCAAAAACTTTCTTTCCCATAAAACAAAATGAAGTGACTATTCTCTATCCGGTATATCTATGCAATGGTTAGCAACAGGCGGACCGCGAAAGATCGAATCTCGGACCGCCAAGTACATCAAGTATAAATTATTACATAGGTAAGGCATACAATACCTTGATTATTAAAAACAAATATTTTTAAGCCACAGAGAATTCAACTTAGTACTTATTTCATTTTGAGTTTCCTAGCTAACATATTTTACAATTACCTACAACTGATATGGTTGATTAGTTTCCTATCCAGTCTGGCTAATTAAAGAACAAGTAACCTCCTTCTTGTGAAACTTAGATATGCAGAAAGCATATAAACATAATAAACAAGCGCTGGTTGTGGCTTTCATAGAAGATATTTTGAAATATTTGAATGCGCTCAACACAGAGTTACAAGGAAATGTTGAATTAATATAATCTGATACAAATAGTGTGTGCTTTTCGTCACAAGCTGGATATCTTTGAGAAAGATATTACAAAACTAAAATTCATTCATTTTCCGACAATTCTTGAATATAGAAAGAACTCTTAAGAAGACATTGTTCAGTTATTGAGAATCTGGTGGATCTTAGGAACGATATAGCGGCAGAATAGACAGATGTGGCTGCCACGTTGTACAACCTGACAAAGCCATCACTTCAAATAGAAAAAATCGATTTTCAAGAAGATGCGTTTTTGCAAATGTATGAAACAGTATCCCTATGAGAATTTTGGACCAAACATGTCTCTGAAAAATATGAAAATTATTAGCTATTACTTTGTGAAACATACGTATGTGAAACATCTTTCTCAAAGATGAATTTTTTAAAAATAAATATCATTCGAAATCACCGGACGCCCAGTAGAAGACCCACTCTGAATTTGTTGTTCATCTCGTGAACCAAGCTGGCTCAAGACCGTCAGTGTAGTTTTTTACATTAATTTCAGATCTTGTGTTCTATAATTCAGAGTTTGATTTGAAACCAAAATAATACAAAAGTAGCATTTCATTTTCATCAGTTGCTTTTTTTTCTGGACCTCATCAAAATTTTCCCACAGTATCCGGACCCCACCTAAAACTACTTGCCGACCCCTGCTATAAAGTCTCTCATAAGGCGCTTTCTATCTTAAAATTTAAATCAAACAAAGTGTGTGTGAGATATCATACGAGTTTTTCATTCGTTTGAAAGACCTATTGATGTCATATGTGTAGCATCATTCAAATGTCCATTACGATGGATGGAACGCATCCGAAATGTCCGCTTTTCCATGACTGGCGGATAAATCAGGTTGAATTTGACCGATGGCATGGGTTATGTTGGCTTTGAGGACCGCTGTGGCTTATCCGCATGCTTTTGCAAGTTGAGAAAACCTTCAAAGAAAAAGTCCAAAGGGTTCAAATCGCACGATCACGGTGGCCAGTTCACATCACATCCACGGAAGATGACCATGCTCCCAAATCGCTTGTGCAGAATATCCAATATGGCATGAGCTACGTGACACATTGTTCTGTTGAAACCACATGTCGTTTGTGTTCAGATCATCCAATTAAGGCCAAAAATAGTTGCTAATCATCGACTTATAGTGCTCGCCGTTGACAGTGATGGCCTTGCCAACGTCATTCCAAAAAAAAATGTGGACCGATGACGCCGCAAGACTAAAATCCAAACCAAAAAGTGACTTTTTTGTGATACATTGGACACTCTTGTTTCTCAGATAGATTGGTATAGTTTCAAATTCAACAAATCTGTTTGTTCATGTACCCAATCATTCAAAAATGGACCTCGTCGCTGGAGATGATTTTTTGATGAAAATTAGGGCGTGTTGCCAACTGCTCCAGACGACACCATACCAAACGACCATAAACAGGTCGTAGTCTATGGTCGTTTACTTCAAGTTATAGGGTCGGTTGAATGTTGTACGAATGCAGGCCCAAGTCCTTATGCAAAATTCGCCAAGAGTGGCGCGAAATCGACTGTCTCGGATTCTCTTGCACACTTTCACAGTTAGCAGAGATATTTTCATCGTACATTACGTTTCGTCAACATAAGGGTGTTGTTCGAGAATTTACTGAACCAGTGGATACAAATTTATCTACCACATTACGAATAGTCCTCTCGGTAGGACCACTAAATTTGAAAAAAGGAAAAGCGCAAGGTATGTTGCCCAAACGCCCATTTTGATAAAAGAGTATCATTATTTGACCGTTTTGAATGCTACATCCATCCAAGGTGATATGGCAAAACAGAATAAATAAATGACAACTAATTTGACAGATGTAGCTACAATAACATGACCGTTATCAATTGTCAAAGTTCAGGAGTCCTGGTTGTAAGACCCGATACAAGTATTACATCTAGGGTTAAGAGAAGGCGATCAACTATTTTTGTATCTGCTATTTTGCGGAAAAAATATACACGCTTTGAAGGAAAAGGCCTGCGAGACTAACCTCTGTAAGATATCGTGCATAAATATCTGTCGAATATAATTCAATATCTAGAGTGGTATTAGCCAGTGGAGAAGTTGTTTTCCGGTTGGCATTCATCAGAATCCATTTAGTCGAAAGTTAGGAAAGATTAATGTTTCCAAATATTCATTTTCTTTTTGGCATCATTATGTGAAACATGCATTGACTCATAAATGTTCCATTAACAGTAATGAATAATCTTCTTGAAAATTAAAATATAGTTGGTATTAAAACAATCATTAGGGCCCGCACATCATCAACGTTAAGGTATTCCACAACCTGCTCGATAGAACACAAATGCACCTAAGTTTTATTTCAGGCCTTTCATATGAAAATGTGAAACTTTATATCCTCAGCATCGTTTTTATCACACATTACTGAAATGACACTCACCTCTCAACATGACTTTTTTGATACTCCTCCTAAGAGTTGTGCAATTCCATCTTCTATATCTGAACTGATACTGGCACTCTGTTTGAGCAAGAGCAACACCTTTAGCTATTTGGTTCAATAGACCTGGTTTGTTATGACAGATATCTGCCATTTTTCCTCTTTGCCACCTTGCTCTCTTGCATGTCTGATTTGGATCCATTACCAAGAAGCTGCCAGCGGCCCTGCAAAAAATGTTTATTGATAATCACCGTCAAATTGGTAAAGTCATTTTATATACAAGGTGTCCCAGAATTCAGGTTAAAAGATACATCCCCGTTATTTGTATTTGTATAAAATGAAACAAAGACAGTACTGATAGGTGTCAGAACATCTTTGAGAAGAGTTCATTTGAACCAGAGTACTTTCTTCTTTCCTTCAGAAGTTTCCCCTATTTTTCGTATGAAGATGAAGAAGTAGAAAGTCAATAATAACCTTTCGTTTGAAATAACTTATCTCTTCTAAAAATATAATCCCTTTCAATTCGAACCAGATTCATATGGCTGATATTGAATCAAATAAGCGTATGAAAGTCATCATGACATGAGAAGATTCAACTAATTCGTGACATGAAGTTGTAATTTCATGAAACAATTGAATGCTTCAACTTGGGATGTTATCTACAGGTGCTGGGTGTGTACAATTCTACATCGTAACTCTTTCATATATTTATGATGTGGGTGGTCCCAGAAGTACCGGCCCAATAAAAAAAACAGAAACTTTTGGAAAAACATATGTATTTTTTTCCACCATAATCTCCTTGCAGCTCTCACACTTTCCCCAGCAACGTTAAATAATTGCGATACCGTTTTTATAATAAGAACTGTCTTGTTCCTCAAAATAGCTATTAACTTCTTCATGGTTGAAAAATTTTTGACCACTAGGCCATTTTTTCAGTTAGGGAACTGAAAATAATACAAGGGGGCAAAATCTGATGAAAACAATGGCTGAAATACCAATTCAGTGGATTTGTGATGAAACAACACTGTTTTCTAAGCCAAATACGGCTGTTTTTGATTGATTTCTTCACTCAAATATTGTAATAAGTTCGCCGTTGATCGTTTTATAGTCAATGAAAATTATCCCACGCGCATGCCAAAAAACCGATGTCATGACTTTGCCTGACCCTTTTGAATCCACTGTTTTGATTGTGTTTTTATTTCGGGTCTAAATTGCTGGACCAACGTTCTATCCATGGTTATGAAACGACGCAATAATTCTACTTTGTTTCCATGAAACTTCGCTAAACATTCAATTGAAACGACACTGTTTCTGTTCGAGTGTGAGCAAACGCGGCACCCATCTCGCACACAGCTTTCTCATGATCAAATTTTCAATTATATTGCATTATATTGTGCATTTCCTTAATGCTTCTCCCTTTTAATTTTTGAAAATTGAAATTTGAAATAATGAAATTAATGCATGAATACTTCATTTTGAAGTGAAATTGATAGATTAAACTCTCAAGATGGCGACTGGACGCCACTAGCTCGACTTTCAATCGACGAACATTCAGTACCACTTTGTGGATTTTCTTGACTGTTTCTGGAGTCGTCATCTCATTTAGTCGACCACTGCGATGCTCCTCTTCTGCCGAATGCTAATAAAAAAATTAGTCAATAATAATAAAATCTCAATTGAAAAACCGTATTTTGACAATATATTCATAACTTGCGAACAACTTGATATTTTACAGTATCTCATTAGAATTTCCGTATTGTTTGAAATATTTTCGAAATGTTATGTTTATCATCAAGACGTCTGGACGATATTTGGCGCAGTTTGTTATAATAAACTTGGCAAATACTCTAATAAACTTCAGTAGTATTTCATCAGCTCCTGTGAAAATCAACAATTTTGACGATTTTCACGTGTAACACCTCAGAATAAACTATGACAGTATCCAGTAAAAGTATAATTACGATAGAAAGCAACTCACGTTCTGAGAATTCTGAAAATTCTGAGAAAGAAATTCAAGAAAATCAGTCACAATGAAGACGGTTTCCCAATTATTATGGCGGGTTAGCTGTCCATGTTTATTGTGCATTGGCTTGGGATGTGGACGTTGAGCAAATCGGCCATCGGATGCCTGTTTTCACGTAGCCCCGCTGGATACGGGAATCACAGAACCACTATTATTCCCTAACTGAATAGTATCTCAAAGATAGCTCAATCCCAAGGTGTGTGTATCCGTGCCGAGAGGATGAATGACACTGAGCCTATCAGCTGTCTCTACGGAACGTTCGAGATACCGGGCGCCCTCTCGTCGTAGCATCGCCTTGTCACGATAATGCGGGGCTCTGCCGTGATCGACCATATTTCCCCAGCTACTCGTAGGATTTTTATGGACAAAGTAAACTTAAAAATTATTTCTGACGCTGAGTCTACAGAGGAGATGGATGTTGAGCTTACGTCTCCAACTGACCTCCCTGTAAATTCAGATCAGGAGCGAGAGCTTCTCAACTCTCCAATAACTGAACATAAAAAAAGTTTGTTGATGCAGCCTGGAAACGACTGAGTCGTCTCCTCAGGAGCGGGGTACGTTATGAAACCACCTTGCGATGTAAGCAGAATCTGTCTAAGGTGGAGGGACAAACCCCCCATGAGCAAGTTAGCAAACGTTTGCGCTCAAGTGATGATTCATCAAAACCAGAGACGAAAAAGCCCTGCACGGGTGAATCTAACGCATCGTCAGGTGTAGCTGACGTGCAAAAACTCTCATATGTGAAGGTTGTTGCGGGTATCAAGGTGGAAATCTTGAACCTACACTCTCCGACTACCTCATTAACGATGAAACAGCAGAGCATATACTTTGTGCCTGCCCGCTGGGGACGGAATCAGGTTTTTAGTGTTCGACAAAGCCTTATTTTTACCATCTGACCTGAATGACTTCTCACCATACGAACTAATCGACTTCGTTAAGAAGCTGGGTTGATTTGGTCGAGTGGGAATAGGTGTGAGCCACAATAAACCCTTGCGGGTTGCGGTGGAGATTCGAATAGATCTACTCACTTTGGACCTAACCTAACCTAACCCTATTACTACGTTTTGGGTGTTCAATGTTTCAAAATTTAAAAAATAGTCCAAGCAAACTCAGTGGAGAACCCGCCGCAGTGAAATAAAATGCGAATCGAAAATTTCACCTCAGGGAGCTACTACATGATATAAATCATCGGAGAGTCCAATTATCATTTCCCACCATTCTCAATCCCCACATTTTTATGGTTCACTAAAATTACACAAAAAAATCTGACTTCTAATTTCAATTGTCAGTTCAATGGGATCTAACTGTCAGAATTGTCTGGGAATAGAAATAGTTACAGACGAAATACTTCTGATTCTATCGACAAACTCAATGAATTACAAATTTGAACGGGACATATTCTGCTGGGTTCCGATGTGACTTTGTTCACCAATATTCTGGTTTATGACAGAACCGTTAAAAAATAAATCAGAAAGTGATATTCATGTGTATCGATGCATGTATCGATGAAACATTTGTCCAGTTCAAATGGGATTTTTATCAACAAGATATTGGTGAGTAGCATTTGAGAGTAGCATTTTCATGAAATATTTTGAGGAAATTTACATTGAGACTCACCAGAAAGTCCAAAAAATATGAAGATGACGTATTCGCTTTCTAGGACCATAATCCAACGCTTCTCGAGTTATTTGAAAAGAAGAGAGCCCGTGTCGTTATGATATTGAAACAATTTCAGAAATACCATAACTTCTGACACAAACTGAACTTGAAAGTACGCTTGAAAATATACCTCGTTTTCATGGAAAAAATATACAGTGTGGATGTAAATATACCGACTCCTTCTCAACTTTAACACAGGGCAAGATATCAGGGTCGGACTGAAGTTCTTTAAGAAGAATTCATGTCAGTACTCTTTGATGCAAAAAAACATAGTGTGACATTACTTGCCATCAAGAGGACGCAATCAACTTTTGGCAATAGATGAGTTTTAATTTCGATGTTACATAACGACAGCACAATGTTCGCCATGAACCACGTATGTGTTTTTTTAACGGTTTGGTGAAAATCTCACGATGAAGTGATTACGTCATGAGTTTTTATCAAGAATGGGTCAATTCCGTCACACATTCAAAGTTTACTGTCATGAAGTTAACAGAGAAAGTTTTTCAGATATCTAAGCTACTTTGTATACAAAGAAATAGAAATATTCGATCTGAGACAAATCTATTCAAGTAACAGCAACACAGTAGTAAAAGAAGTAAGCTCTTCGATTATCACTTTCTGGGTCCAAAAAACTTCATTATTCCGACTAATAATCAGAAGCGAATCAATCATCTCTCACATCCAAAAAACTGGTGACATAAATTATTTTACTTCGTTGAAAATGAATATTCCTTTGCCAGTTTTTTAAAAAACAATTATTACAAGATATTCTTTTACCTTGATTGTTCTTCATTTTAGCAAATTGAACGAGTTCTTGTCATGCAGTCATTCTTCAGTTTTGAATATTAAATTATGGATTTTGTATATTTATCATTTCAGATCATGCATGTTTGAAAGTTTTAATTTGATTGCAATGTGAGACAAAGTTGTTTTTCTGGAAAGAAACTCACCGTCGAAGAGCAGTTTTACATTCTTTCAACTACTCAATTTTGAAACTGAATAGAATAATAGGAATAGAAACTATGTTTGAATGCTTTTTAGGTTACTTGTTGTTAAGTAATATGTTTTGGTAATACTCTCTTTCGGGATACCTCCCACGAATTAATTTTCTTATGAAATATTCCTGAAACAGGTCACTTAAATAGTATAGTTTCCCAATCGTGAAATACGTCATTACTGGCTCAAATGATTTATCAAGCTTATTCCTACAAAGAACGAACAAACTACTCACTGGTTGAACAATGTACTATTTTAAACTAGTATCGAACTCCTGAAAAAATCTTTACATAATGCATCCCTATCAAATCAATCTAGTTCATTTTTGAAGCTAACTGGGTATAATTGAAAAAAACTGATTATATTTTCAATGAAAACATTTCGATCAAATCAGGGAGATTTTGAAAACAAATCAGTGTAGAAATCATGCTGGGTTTCTTTTGGTATTAGCTGCTTGTATAAATTTGATTTCCTCGTGACCTGTCCAAAACTGTGGGAGAGTTTTTCCACTCATATAATTCTCGACCGAAAAAAATATCTCAGCTGTTTATTTGAAGTAATAAGTCGTAGAGTAGTGAGAACGCAGCTTGCACAGGTTGGGATGACAGAGTGTTTATAAACACTAGATTTAATGCCCAAACGCTATGATAAGTTAATAGACTCATTAACGCCGGATTTAGAACTTGGAAACAGTAACTATCATAACTCTCAGCGAAATGAGATGAGTGTCATCACTCAAAACTCACTTTTCAGGTGATTTGGCACAAGTGAATCAACTCTGGCATTTGTAATGTGTTTACGAGGATGGAGATAAGAAGTTATGAATATTTTCAAAATCAGAATATAAGAGTTTTCATTAAGCGTTTCGTATCTTCAAATTTAAATTGGATGTAATTCATGGAATTGAAAAAAAAATGAATGGGATGGATGAATAAAATGAGCAATGAAAGTAATAACTCCACCATACAATGAATTCAATTGAAACTGAATCTGAAAGTGAAAACTGAAACTAAAACATAATTTCGTCTCAAACTTTATGAAATGAACTACCTTTCATTAATTACATTGCTATGAGGCAATGTAATTGTGCATGTGATGAAGTAAAGATCTATTAGGTGAAATGGCAAAAAAATACGATTTTTAACAGGTTCTGGAAAATAGATGAATCTGAAAATAGAAGGATTGCATTGATGATGTAAGACATAAACTTGTTCTATACTACCATTCAAAATCGATTCCTAATGAGTTCGGGTCACACCAACAATTATTAAGAATGTTCTACTCAATCTTTCAATGAGAATTCAATCAATTTGTGGCAGGAGTTTTCTGAAATACACCTCGTTTTTGAGATATCACTGAAGAACCTAACCTGCCATTTCATCGTAGTGAGTTCTGGTCATAACCACTGTAAAGTATATTTTGATCAATATTTTGTTGAAAATTCAGACAATTTGAGGAAGAAGTTTCCTAAAAAACACCTTGTTTTTGAGGTATCACTGAAAAACCTAACTTGCCATTTCTGGTCATCACAATTATTCATTTAAATATTCATTGCTAGTTAGTTCTGGTCATAACAACTATCAAGTATATTCTGATTAATATTTTAATGAAAATTCAGTCAATTTGAAATAGGAGTTTTCTGAAATACACCTAGTTTTTGAGATATCACTAAAGAACCTAACCTGCCATTTCTGGTCATCACATTTATTCATTCAAGTATTCATTCCTAGTAAGTTCTGGTCATAACAACAACTATAAAGTATATTCTTATCAATATTTTAATGAAAATTCAGCCAATTTGGGGAAGGAGTTTTGTCAAATACACCTGGTTTTTGAGATATCACTGAAGAACCCAACCTGCCATTTCTGGTCATCACATTTATTCATTCAAGTATTCATTCCTAGTAAGTTCTGGTCATAACAACAACTATAAATTATATTCTTATCAATATTTTAATGAAAATTCAGCCAATTTGGGGCAAGAGTTTTGTGAAATACACCTGGTTTTTGAGATATCACTGAAGAACCCAACCTACAATTTCTGTTTATCACATTTATTCATTTGAATATACGTTCCCCGTAAGTTCTGGTCATAACAGCAACTATAAAGTATACTCTCACGAATATTTTAAAGGAAATTCAGTCAATTTGAGGTATACATTTCTGAAATACACTTCGTTTTTGAGAGATCACTGAATAACGTAACCAGCAATTTCATGTCATCACATTTATTCATTTAAGTATTCATCCTAGTATGTTCTGGTCATAACAACCTCTATGAAGTATATTCTAAGTCATATTTTAATGAAAATTCAGTCAACTTGAGGAGCGAGTTTTTGGAAATGAACTTCGGTTTTGAGATATCACTGAACTATCTAACCTGCCATTTCTGGTCACCACATTTATTCCTTTGAGCATCCATTACCAGTAAGTTCTAGTCATAACAACGTCTATAACGTATATTCTGATCAATATTTTAATGAATATTCAGCCAATTCAAGGCAGGAGTTTTCAGAAATACACCTGGTTTTTGAAATATCACTGAAGAACCTTACGTATCATTTCTGGTCATCTCATTTATTCATTTAAGTATCCATTTCCAGTAATTCTAGTCATAACAACAACAATAAAGTATATTCTGATCAATATTTTAATGAATATTCAGCCAATTTGAGGCAGGAGTTTTCTGAAAGATACCTGGTTTTTGAGATATTACTGAAGAACCTAACGTACCATTTCTGGTCATCATATTTATTCATTTAAGTATTCATTCCCAGTAAGTTCTGGTCATAACAACTACAAAGTAGATTCTGATCAATATTTTAATGAAAATTACGTCAATTTCAGTAAGGAGTTCTCTGAAATATACCTCAACTGAAAGAAGACTTTTGGAACTAGTTTCATACAAACATTGAATTACACGAATGAAAAATACTTCCAGAACAAATGCTATTATATGAATATTGCCATATACAATGTTTTCTCAATTCTGTTTGTCTTCCAAACATTCAAGGTGGAATTGAATCAGATATCATTAACAGGATTGCTACACAATGTAGTAAATGAAAGGGGTTTTCTTTCAGTTTGTGTCTGCAAGTTACTTCTTTGTATGAACTACACATCTTTGTCTTGAGTTAATTTTTTGAAATTAATTGCTTTTTTTCTTCCTTCGTAAGAATCCCAACTTTTTTTGTGTGAAGATAAAAGAGTAGAGAAACAGATCATTTTTAATCAAAAATTATTTCCCTTTATACCCCTTTCAATTCAAACAAGATTCCTAAGGCTGGGATTCAATCAAATAAGCAAAACATGGCTATATGCCACGTCATCAATAATAGTATCTCAATTTGAACCCTCTCAATTTAAAGAAAAATCTCTTTCTACTATTCAGTTTCTATTCCAAAAATCATCATTGAATTGAATCAGATATGATTCATTTGAAAGCTACACAATATAGAGTTATGATATGATATGTCACATACATGGGACCCTGTCATTCTCAAGGGCAGACTTCGAAGTTTCGGAACAATAAAAATTGGTTTTTGTATAATTCAACGATCATATTAAAGTATTCATTTCGGAAGCACTTTTTCTTTCGTGTAATTCAATGTTTATGTAAAAGTTGTTGTTCGAGAGAGCTTTCTCTTTCAGTTTCTGAAAGTAACTGCTATACATAATCTACACATCTTTCTTCAAGTTCATTTTGAAATTTCCCTGCGAGTCGTTCATAATGCAGTTGTTATTATTTTCATTCTCATTGCTCTATGTTGCAACGCACCCGAATGCAACATTATATTGAATCTGTCGAGTCCTCCTCGTGATCCCACACAAAAGATCTTTCATCGGACAAAACTCGAACAATAAAAGGTGTCTGCACTCTCACGGTCATCGCTATCCGTGAGATACCGATACTGGCCAACTGGTACCAAGTTGAACTCGTATTAGCACCTGTAAACATGTGTTCATGGTACTCACAAATACCACGCCGCACCAATGGGTACCTGGGGGACGACACTGAGGCGCGATTGGTGAAGATATTAATATCTTTCACCTTGAACGAGGATCAATAACAGATTGGGATTTTATGAAATTTGAATACTGCTCGGTTTTCATTCGTTTGAATATGGTCGATTCAGATGAATTTATAGTACAGAGTGGGCCAAATTAGATACTTTTAAAGGGTAACTCCTGTTTTCAAACTAGATTGATGAAATCTTGTGACTGTGTCTGAGGGTTAAATTTTAAGACAAACTGAATAATGGAAACAGCATATCGAAATCTATCATCGTTTCTGAGTTACAGTATGTTTTTCAAAAATGTGCCTTTTCGAAAATTTGCTGTCAAAAATTTCTCGTTTCTATTAAAACATTTTCAAAGCACTTTTTCACTTAGAAGTCAGTGGTGTGAAAATGTGTTTTTTCGAAGGAGAAATCAGTAGTTATTGATGAAAAACTATATTTTTAATGAGACACCCTGTATATTCCTGCATATTACAATAGAGATTGAAATTTCCTTTCCAAACTGTAGCGGACTTGATGTTTTGCTAGAGTCATATTTGAAAGACAGAGCTTTCAAGTTTTTTCATGTAGACTTTGAAACGCACACTTTGATCAAATAGGTTTTGGACAATGAGGCGATAAAAGGTAATACAAATATTCACTGGTAGCTGTCAAATTTTGATTCAAACAGTACAGACACTCCTTAATTTGGGGTTTCTGTTCAATTTTCAAACACAATCACAACAAAGTATGAGAATTATGAAAAATGAGATATGTTAGTCTATTTTATACACACCAGGGAAGAAACAAAAGCAGCAAGCAATTTGTATTACGAAAGGAATCCATAGAGAAGATATCCTATTAGAGAAATTTTCACAAGATTGAGACACAACCTAATTGATGGTGTTTACTTTCAAAAGAAAAGGCAAAAATTATATGAATCTAATTGGGATAGGGAGTTGGAAAAAATAATCCTTTTAGGAGCTGTTGAAAATAATCCTAAAACGTCAACGCGGATATCAACAGGCCTTCCAAAAACATACATCAGGAGGATTTTCAAATAAAAATGAAGCCATACAGGATCAGAAGGACCAGAAGAGTTCATCAACTCAGATCAGGTGGTTTTGAACACCATATGGCTTTTTTCCAGTGGTTCCTGAGAATTTGTAACCAAGTGCGTGATTTTTCGTAAAATTATATTTGGACAGACGAATCTTATGTGAGCAGTGCCGGCATTTTCAACCGCTACAACTTATACTCGGGCACAAAAAATCCTCATTCAATTGTGGAGCAGGGAAGTCAAAGAAAATGTGAATTCAATGTGAGGGCAGGTGTTCTTAAGTGTAGAATTAGCGACCCAATCATTTATAATGGCAGTCTGACATCTAAGAGTTATTTAGAAATTTTAAAGCAAAATATTGAACTCCTTGTCGCGTCACAACACTGCAATCGTCACCAATTTTTTGGCTTCAAATTTTGGCCGGCCAGGTCACCGGACCTAACGCATATAGAATTATATCTCTGGGGGAAGTTGAAAGATCTTACTTTCAAATTGCTGACCGATTATAGATACGAATTGGAAGCGGCAGTGATGCAAAGTTTTACTTCTACAACTCCTATTGAACTAATTAATTCGGTAAAAAACGACAAGGTGTCGCCTGTGTGTACGAGAAGCTGGTAGATATTTCGAACATCTCTTTGAAATATATTTCATTGTTTGTTCTTTATCATTATAATAATTACTGTTGAAGTTTCATTTATTAGCAGTAAATATAGTATAAATTGTTATTAGTTTTAATGAAACTATACATTACCATTACGACTATAAAAATATTTCTCAAAATTTTATAGCTACTAATGTCATCTTCATTTTCTTCAGGTTGGAAATTTTTTCCTAACCCTTACAAATGTATTTCGTCAGGAGGACGAGTGGTTCCTAACTGAAGGATTTTTTTGGTGATGAAATAAAGATCAATAACCTCTATGCCGTCCTGGCCTTGTGTACCCCTTCCTGACTGGGGTATTTGATGTATAAACTGTTCATTTCAACAGATGTCGTGGGACCTTCACTCAATCGAGCGACAGGGCCTTGGGCCTTCTGTATCGGGAGGGGTTGTCTATAGTATAATCTACAGCTTCCCTAATTAATGAGTTATCATGAGTTTCCGCTGACTCGAAAACTCTCTGATTCCTCGACTGAATGAACTGCCGTATAGTTAACAGCTTCAAATGACGGAGTGGTTTGTCCCCACGCGCCTATAGCATACATTGTGACAGGCTTGAACATCGTATTGTATAGTACAATCTTATTTTTAAGATTGAGTTTTGAGTTTTTGTTAATCAGAGGGTAAAGTTTTGCTACTCTCGAGTGCACTTTGCTCTTGATATAATCAATGTGATTTGCCCAGGTGGGTCGGCGATCTATCCACAGACCTAGGTACTTAATTCGCGTTTGCCATTCAATATCCTTGCCTAAAATCGTGACCTTTGTGTCTGGAGAAATATTACGTCTTCTCAAGTCTATCGCCTGGTTTTTCTGGATTCACCCGAATCTACCAGTCAGGTACCAGCGTTCGAGATCATCCAATGCGTGTTGCATGTAAACGACTGCCAAAGTTCGACCCATGGAAAAATCGAGGAGAGCCCTATCATCGGCGTAAAGGGAAACCTTCACGTGATCGAAACTCGGAAGGTCGCTCACGTAAAGGCTGTACAATAGTGGAGACAGCACAGCTCCTTGAGGCACTCCAGCCTGGATTTTCCTGACGGGAGACAGGGTTCCTTCAACTCGGACCTGAAATGTTCTGCCTTTCAGGAAGGACTTAATACATCGGATCAGGCCTCGAAGTAGTTTGAAATCGAACATTTTGTGTAGCAGGCGTTCATGCCACACTCGGTCGAAGGCTTTCGAAATATCTAGGAGGACTAGATGAACTGTCTCCCTGTTGTTAAGCTCTGACATGTAATTTTTGACCAGTCTCAGGGCCTGCAACTCAGTGGAGTGTGACTTCCTAAAGCCGAATTGTTCATCAGGCAGAACATTTCGGCCTTTCACTTCTTCTGTTAGCCTTTGTAGCACAACACGTTCAGCCAACACGTCCAGCAGGTATCTGATGAAATTCTCCGGGAGCTGCTTCAACAACCTATTGTTGATTGAATCAAATCTCAGAGCCTTCTTCAGCTACTACTGAACAATTCCTTTCTGTTTTATCGACGCGTCATCCAAAGCCTACTTGAAAAAAGTGCGTTTCAAAGTCTAGGTGAAAACACCTAAAAGCTCTGTATATCAAACATGACTCTAGCAAAACGTGTGCTATATTTTTGGAATGGTAAGTTAAAGCTATATGGAAATATGTAGCGATAAACAGTGTATACCAATAAAAAATTAGTTTTTGATCAATAACTATTGATATTTCATTTGAAAAATAAATGTTTCACATTATTAAGTTCAACATAAAACTTGACCCTTAGACACAGCAATCAGTTTTCATCTATCTAGTTTGAAAAGAGGACTTTCCCTTTGAAAGCGTCCAATTTGGTCCACTTTGTAAAATAACCCGGTGTTCAAAAATTACATTTCGAAGAAAAAACTATAGAAATAGATATCTGGATTAATATAACGGAGAGTATATTTATTTCATATGGTGTGTCACAGTGATCGTGATCATCAGATGATTACTGTTTTGTTATATCTGAATGATTTACTAACATATAATGAATGTTAATGTCACTATGTTTGCGGATAACACAACTATACCATCGCCCAATCAAACATTGAGAAATTCGTTTTTAGATTACGAACTGCTATTGAGGACTTTAGTATCCAGCATCAAAGTCATCAAAGAACTCGCACAAAAATGGTGATATCCAAGTGGCTGCAGAGGCAAAATTCCTTTATACTCATGGGTGTTTGAAGAGAAAAAAAAAACATAAACCATATTTGTACCAATTCAAATGAATTTCACTTCGAAATACGTCAGATGATACCCTGCTTGTATGAATGTAAATTTCTCAATAATTATCATGCCATGGTTTATTCCCATCTCGGTTTGAATATTACGGCTCGGAGTAGTGAAAAAGATCTTTCCAGAGTGTTTGTGGCCCAAAAAAGCCTTTTCATTCGGGCTATTGGGACAGCTGTCGACAAATTTTCACTAGGAATTATTTTTCATGAAAGACTTGTACTAAGTTGCTGTATTGCTGTTGTTCCAATGTTTTCACAGAAACAGAATCAACGAACTCAGACGTACGCAGCGTTATAGAACAGTGCTTTCAAAAAATTGTTCTACAGCGCCATCTGTGGCGAGTTACAGAAAAATTGATAGCCTAAAAACCTTCTCTATGGAAAATTACTTATACATGTCGAGTTTCATCACGATCAGTTGAGCGCTGTAGAAGTTTATCACTTACCAACCAAACAAACATCCATTTTTGTATGGTTTGTCAAAAAATCCCAAAATCTAGCTACTTTAACGTCATCTAGTATACCAGCAATGAAGTTCCAACCCTTAGTACCCTTATACCATATTATTCACAGTCACGAAAATATTCAATCCAATGCAATTTAATCCAATCCAATTGACCATAGATTCAGCTATTTTGAATTTTTCTATATTTATTGTTATTTTTTTCTGTCATTTTTGTTTTTAGGTTAGGTGTAATTTTTTGTGGTTAGATGCCACTTAATTATTTTTTACTCACATACATGAAAATGTACTTCAAAAATTCATAGCATGAGAAGTTCTGACAAGTTCTTAGATGAAATCGAATGAGTTTTTCTACAGAATCTCTCTGATATTTTTCATGGTGTTGCTACAAAGTATGTTTCGGGAAAATAGTCCATAAATGTAGTGTAAACTTTGTCTGCTTCTGTGAAATGATTATTATTGAAATATTGAATTTAAATCATCATTATAAATATTCGAATTGATTTCTGCTTTCAAATACCCGATAAATTCCCAAACGTGAAACATACCCCGAGATATCAACACTTCAACAATTCAATTTCAAGGTGGTATTAATACATAAATGCTTCTGTCTTATTTCTCTTCTGTCAGCAATTCATTTCTCAGACGTCACAGAATCTGTTCAACATAGTTATGGTTAGCCCAGCTTTAACTGATATCTGTATACAGTATGTCATGTCAGTATGTCAAGCAATATTTATTTCCTCTGACAGACACATGAAAAAATAAATTTCAGCTAACGCGGATTGAAAATTGATGGGAGGTGAATGATTTCGTCGAATTAATTTGGATTCGTCTACAACTCTGCGATATTTGTAGTTTTCACAAAAAAAATTCATATTTAAGGCACGAAAATGCTTGTGGTAAACAATTGAGTTATTTGGTTTGATTACTATTGATACTGTATCTGTCAAAAAGGTTTTTAACCCTGCTACTGCACACTGGGGTCTAGAAAACCCACGTGCCCTTTATATTCTACCTTGTAAGCAGGCTTTCGTGACCTTGGGCCAGCACCATGTAAATTCAGTTAACAGTTGTATATGAGTGAGGCAGGACGCACAATATTTTATCGCTCCTAGGTAAGTGGTAAATTTTGATTTTAGCTGCTCCTGGGTTACTGAGACCCCAGTGTGCAGGATTAAGTTACATACTTTCTATTAGAAATTTTATTATCTATCATTTTGAAGGAAGATGTCGAGGCATAAAAGAAACGATACTCGTCCGCTAACAGAGGAGGAACTGCAGGAGATTGTAGATAATCTTTGGAGCAATCCAGATCATGAAAATGGATATGAAATTGGAGAATTTTCGGATAGCGAAAACGATTATGAGATGGAGGAAGATGAGGAAGACGATGAACAA
>WOGP01002047.1:0-17539 GCA_015342065.1 Leptinotarsa undecemlineata
CTCCCTGTCATTCTGGTATATTGGCAGTTAAGGTTGTGTAAACATTATGTTGCTATTTTTAGTATTAATTTTATTGTATATGTATTAGTATTGAACTAAAATTTTTGTTTTTTTTCCTTTGTTATATCCATGTAATTAGGCTAATCAGCCTGTTTGGATGAATAAATAAATAAATAAATAAATAAGTATATGCATATACGTGTATCTATGTGAAAATCGATATAGTGTGTATATTTTGTAATTTTATATTTATGGGTATAGTGTGTAAATTTTATCTTTATATTCAAGAATAGCGTCTCTATCGCATAATTTGTATAAACGACCTATATATATCTACTTTGGTATTGACGAACCTAACATATTTCATATGGCAAAAAAGGTAATGAATGAATTGAATTGATCTTCACAAACTTTATTCGCAAAATATATCACGACATGTTTCGCTAACACAGTAGCTTCTTCAACAGTGATTTGAATCACTGAAATAAAGTTTGTGGAAATCAAATCGTGAGTTGTAACGGCCGAATCGATCAGAAAAAAAATACAATAATATACATGGTAAGTCAAATAATTATTAATTCCAAAACATGACATAAATCAACTTCTGTGTTATAAATGATCAAAAATCATATATTTCAAGAAAACGAATCAATTCAATTTAGTCTCAGTTTAAGTAATGAGATCAATTTGGTATAATGGTGATCAATCCTTTATAATCGGACTTTTATAATTCAGTCACTATTATCTTACTCAGAATCGCAATTATGAGTCAGCTATCAAAGATTCACTGTCAGCAGAGATCGAGTCCGGTATATTTTGAACAGCCAGTGGTTGGTCATTGATTGTTTGACAAATCATTGCTATCTGTACGGCGAACAGTCTGATTAATTGATATTGAAAGATCACCAACTGGAGTACTTGGATCAACTTGAATGAATGATGTTGCGTCAGAACTAGTCAACACATTATTTGGTGGGATTTGTCAGTTAACTCGTAACGGCCGGTCAGTCACAGATGATGGCGTCAATAGCAGTAAATATATTTTTATTAAATGTACTCATGCTGGTATAAGTGAATCCAGTAATTGCATTTTTATCTTTTCTTTTTTTCTTTCTTTCTTCTCTTACAATCCCAGGAATGTAATGAATAGTCATCGTTCGACCATGATGATTTCGAATCCAATTGTCTGTAGCCATATTTATCATTTTCTCAAATGACTCAAATACTACTCTATCCAAAGGCTGAAGTTTGTGTGTGCAATCGAGTGGAAACGATAGCAGTACTATTCCATTTCCTTTACAAAAATCTGGAGCTTGGATATGCGATGCATGGTTGTCTAGCAATGACAAGCATTTTTGATCAACTGTGGGCTCTATTAATGTTTAAAAATATTGCAGAAACCATTAAAATTTTGCATCCAGCATCCATCCATCCAATAGCATTGCTATCTCAAGCATAACAAGACCCCCACGTATCATGTGATCTTCGAATTGTTCCAGGGGAAATAAGAAAAAAGGGGGATGTGTCCTCCTCGAGCATCAATGACAACAGCAACAGTTACTGATCTTCCACACTCTGCTGAGATTACGGAACCTACTTATACAATTCATTTTTGAGCTACAATTTAGCTAGAGGTGTGGACAGGGCTCGTCCTTATATCAGATATCTTTTGGCTCGAATTGATACTTATTTATTACCTCAGCAAAGTTATCAAAAAAATATCAGTTAGATTATGCTTGTTGAAATTTGAAGCCTGCGATATAATTATTGTTTGGGACATCTCAACGACACGCTCGGGTGTCGTTTTAAAAACCCGTTCACCATATCTTCCTCCCCCCATTCGACTATCATGCCACGTTTTGGAAAAGGTTTTATTCATGTTGAATCGCTAACCCGTATGCCAGTTCACGAAATACACTGCTGACCACACAATTGAATAGTCGCGTAGACTGCTTTCGCCATCAGATTTTTGAACTTGGTTGACGCAATGGTAGCCCACAACTTTGATAGTATTTCCTGTTTTCAGTTTGTTTTATAAATCTATATAATGTTACATGGCAAATATATTTTTGAGAGGCCTCTATTTTCTGCATCATCTTTGAAATGCTCTTCAGTCGCTTTCAGTAGTTCTTATGCGTTGTCGCGGAACTCTGTTGAAATGATGACACACACAAAAATATGGTAGATTTTAGAATATGGTAGAACAGTAACATGGTACTCAGAAAAATTGCTTGAACATATGACCCATGTAGGGTTGTACAACGGAGATCATACCTTCAGGCAATGTTTTGCAGATTCTAGAAAACTATAGGAAAGTCATGATGTTATTTATTCAGAGGAATGAAGACAAATATAAGAACTTAAACTATACAGTAATTCATATAAAATTGAACATATAGTGCAACAACTTTTTGCGGCGGTCGGTAGCTATGCCGATCGATGTGGGTGCTTTGTTCACTCACTCGAATTGACTGCCGGGTTGGACGGTGGTTCAAAACCCAGCCTGAACGATTGTTTTTCAATTGTCATCATCCAACCCGTGTTAGGAATCACACGTTAGAAGGTAAGACCACGTTTACCCTTATCTCGCACAAGTTTCGACTCATGAGGGTTGTCGTTCGTAGAAGTGCGACAGCTGGTTAACGCAAAAACAGATTTCAAACAGATTTTAAGTATACTCAATAGTTTCCTTATGTACGCCTCCACGGAATGAATTAGACTACAAAGGGTACCAAAACCAAAAACTAATGTTTTCCCGAAGAAATTTTTTATTATTTTATATTAGAGAAGACTATATCGAAAATCATAATTGAATATTGCAGTTGGTTTTTCCTAACAGTCATATCAGATTTGTAATTAGCTACCTAAGAGAACTTACATCGCAAAAGAATAACTAGATTTCTAAACAACCACGAAGAAGGGGGCCAATTTGAAAACTCCTCACCCTGAATATCTTCCTTTCAGTAAACAATATAGAAATCAATAAAACAAGTCGATTTTGTTATCAAAGAGTGGTTCAAGCCCCTTGGAGGGGTAGATGTTACTCTTAGAATTTCAAATGTGAAAGGGGGTCAAGGGGCACATCATTTTGATTGTTGTTCAATTCTGCTTCGAATGTTGCCCTAATTATTTATTTTGCATTTTTCGAGAAACAGCGTTCTAGACTAACAGAAATAATTATTAGTATGCCTATACTAAGATGCATGGTTTGCCCAGAACTGGTAAGAGTATTAGGTGGTACCGTTTCAACCGTTTATTAGGGGTAACATTAGCATTAGCTCCAATTAATTCACATCAAAAAGTAGTCTGATAGTAAAACATACAAGGCACTTGAGTTTTGTTTTGTAAATGCTGAAGTTTCGATTATCATGGCAGAAAGTGTACAGATAGCCGTCCTCTTTTGCTACTTCTACTGTAAAAAGTTGCTCTTTCCAGTGAAAAATGTCTTGTTCGTTTTTCATATATTCTTGTTCATTATTGATTTTTTCACCTATATATTTAGAATATATTCGAAATTGTTTCAGTTTTTGGATGATTTTTGGAACGATTTTCATGTGATTCTCGGAGATTAAAAAAAATTTCGTCCGAACTGCACACTTGAATTGTATTGGTTTTTATGGAAATTATCAGAAATAGCCGACTCTTGCATTCCATTCAAGAAACAAAATACTGACGATCGAAAAAAGTGGTTCATATAACGTAACACATTTATTGTAATTTTTTTTCCAATATTATAAACTATCATTCTATCATATCAATACTCAATATATAATTCAAATTGAAGCCTACTATAATTCGTTACCATTTATATTCAAGTGATAAATTCAAATTTGTAGATTCTGACATGATGCACGAAAGAAGAAGCAAAATACTTAATGACTTTAATATAATCGTTAGGTGTAATCCACTTTTCATAGTGTTCAGTTTTCGCACACTGTATAATTTTTTCATATGGTTACAAACAACAGAATTTTCTAATACAATTTTCAAGAGTATTTTCCACTTGTCATAACATTTTCGAATTTTTCTTATTTTTTTTTTCTTCCAATTCAATTATAGCTTATTCACAATTACTGGATTCAATAATGAGAAAATACTTCCTGTAAATCCTCCAAGAGTTTGCATTATGAGAAACCCAAGTTCTGCCTGATCTCCAATCAAACTGTAAATAGAAAAATATATAATATATATAAATTCAGTATACGAAGGATTCTGGCATTGAGTAATTCTTACATAGAATTATACATAAGCACTAGAAATATAATAATCTTCTCGATGCAAGTTTCACAAATAAACCAAGTTGACGTCATCAGAACTCAGTTCAAATTCTGGGTCTGGGTATCTCATAACGGCTCCACAGTCGGAGTGAAAATAAATTGTGACTTTCAAATGAAATGAATTCGAAGTAACTGATAGTATGAGATATAATTTACATATTTGTCTTTTATCATAAAAATTCTGTAATAGTTTTAAGGCTATGGTTCAATAATTGTCATTGCTGTCATAGGAGTATTACACGACATACAAATGACCCAGACGACCTAGAAACCCTGTAATATTATGATTAGCCTATAATGCCATACGTATGGTCCCACTCCGAATAATAAAAACAGCTTTCATCACTCGAAATAACATGAAAATCATGTATTTTTAAGGTTTGCATTACCGCCCGGTAACGACAGAATTCGTTTAATGATGCCTCAGTTTGGAAAGCAATGAAAACACTATCAACATGCTTGTACAAAAAAAGTCATGAAACGCGATTACTGTGACAAATGGGAATGATTTGTTCAATTTATTTTCATACAAGATACACTGTATTCTCTCCACTAAGATTACCAGTTCAACTGGAAAATCTGTTGGAGTTAAGCGTATTGGAAATAAATTCTATGCTGTGGTAGTTTGTAATCATTTCGATGGTTGAGTTTTATTGATTTCACAAAGTAACGTGTCAAAGTTTTCGAAACATTTTTTGAGCGGACAAATTGTCCGTTCCTAGTTAGTAACTGTTAGTGAAAAAGAGTGCAATTTGTGTCGACAATGATCATTACCGGCAAGTTAATGGAAAAATAATTTCGACTCATCCTGCTGCAGCCATGCTAAATACAGTGTTGATATCATGGCACGAGCTGTTCTGATATCTCGTGGAATACTCGTTGGCAGAAAACTAACGCATCGATTCCGAACACATTGTCAAATCGCATGGCGTTTCCAGACCAGTCAGACATCGTGTGATATGACTGCTAGAACACAAACGGGTTTCTTGAATCAATGAGCAAGTGATGATACAAGAATTGTCGAAAATTATCCATTATTGTCAAATTCTAAATTTGAACATAACAATATGTACAAATATAGAGAACAACCTAGCAGAAGAGAAAGAATAGTTATAGATTATTTCATAATGAGCAGAGACAACCGAACATATTTAAAACACACGGAGGTGATAAGGCACGCAGGGATTGATGGTGACAACTATTTGCCATCATCAGAAAAGTGCAGTTGTAAAGTATTGACGAAAAAACAGAACCTGCCTGAATTGAAAAATATACAAAAAATTAGTATACATGTACTTTATCGCAAATATTGGGCAAAGCGATCGAAACTCGGCTCAAAGCACATTTTGAAGTGTTTCATTCATAATCAAATATAAAATCGAGATTTTCTTAATGTTTCAGTTGTACAACTGCGCTTCAACACTTCATAAATGATATATTCAGGGCAACAGACTAGAGAAAATGCACGATCTTGATTTATTGGATTTCAACCGGGCTATTGATGCTATCAATTTTGATTCGTTGTTGTGAATATCGAGCAAGATAGGTGTTTCGAATAATGTTATTTCTTCAATCGATTTTTTCGAAGATCGCCATTGGAAGTGAACATAGATGATTGTGAAACCTAATATGTCAGTCTTCAGTCAATTTTATTATATTTATACACTACATTTGAAAAAAGGCCTTCAAACAGCTCAAGTATTTCGATCACCAAGTGACCATGTTTAAGGAAAAGATTAAACTAAATATACTTACAATGTATTTATACCATGAATAACTCTTCTAGATAACTGCGTCTTAAGTGTAATTTCACCATATTGCCTCATCTTTCAATATCAAATGGATTTTACAATGCGTCCTTATGTAATAATCTAGTAAATATAATAAATGAAATATTATTTTTACAAGCTATATACATGGCGTTCCAACGAAAACTTGACCACCCTGTTAGTCGAAAATGGGCGTGTAATTGAAAATTTCAAAGAACACGTCAATTTTTATTTCTAGGGTGGATAGTAATAATGGAAATCATACCCGAAACTTGACCCCCTTGCGGTCGGCAACTACTAATTTTTTTCATATATTACTTCTGTACTTTTTTTCGAAATTGGTTCATTCGTTATTGAGGAAATGAAAGTTGAACGTATTGAGGAAATCAACAAAAGTAATATAAAAAGCAACACAATCAACGGCTAAAATGTTCAAAATGACCTACATCTAATTCCATACAATAATACAGTCTACTTTCGAAAGCGTTGATCATAAAAGCAATCTTCTACTTGGAATCGGTTTTGTTTCATACACAAATCAGTGAGGGATACAAATTCGTTAATTTCATTATTATCGAAATTATTTTTCTCCAATGATTCCCATAAGTATTACAAGGTCTGTGGAATTGAGACGCTAGGAAATAATATCAAAAGGAACCAAAATCCCACCTTCTCACAACATGAGGGAACGGCTATGGGTAGCCCCTTAGCCCCATACCTGGAAAACCTGTTCATGGGGAGATTCGAAATGGAAACCAAAAAAATTTGAAAGTATTTTCCTAGGCTAAGGTATGTGGATGTTGTTTACGCGATATTTGATATAAAAAAATTGAATATTGAGGACTTTGCTTCCTTTTCAAATAACAGAATTCCATTAAAAAAATTCACCTATGAGTTAGAGAATGAAGGACAACTTCCATTTCTTGACGTTTTGGTAATGAAGCGCCAATATGGAGGGCTGGAATACGATGTATTTAGAAAAGAAACAAGCACGTACAGTTCACATCACTGTGGACAGAACAAACGTACTGGGCTGAATTTTCTAATTCTAGTTATAAATTTTGAACAAGCACATACAGGTATATTCCTGATATTCCACTTCAGTGTGGACAGAACAAACCTGCTGGGCTGAATTTTCTAGTGCATCATTTCTTGACTTTTTCTCTCACATGTGACAGGTTAAAAAAAACCTACAATACACGAAATAGCCGCCAGTAACGTTTTCTCGAGGGGCATTGTAGATGATATAATAAGGAAGAAAAAGTTTAGGTTGAAAATGAACGGAAACTCTACTTTCAAAGCCAACGAAAACCAAGATGAATATAAGTATCTCAGCTCCATACCACCAATACACGAAAAAGTAAGGAAAGATTTTCAAAGAACTAGTGGAACTACGAGAGTATAGAAATGAGTCAACATAATAATATTATGAATAACGATGCTGGACCAATACCTAATAGTATATACTATATAGCCTGTTGAGATAACTATTTCAATTATTAGATTTACCTGACTATTACCTATGTACACATCCTAAAATTAATTTAAGATTCTTAAGACGCAAATACTCAGAGGAGGTATCTATGGTATTGATAAGAATAACATTGTAAGTATATTTAGCTCAATCTCCCTCTTGAAGATGATTGGTGATCAAAACACGTGTCAAGGTGGTAAATAACGGTTGGTGTGGGAAAAAACTCCAGTAATATCCAAACAGTGCATCACAAGTACTTTGATGTGTAACAAATAGTTTCCTTCTACTAGGACATTTTCAAGCTATTGTAATTTAATCAATTTGAAGATGTTCTGGCATAACGAAACTGCTGTAACTTCAGTACAAATACAAGTTGTATAAAAAAATTCAAAGTTTCATTTTTCATAACAAATAAATCAATGGAAAAATGCATGACTGAATACATGAATGAATGAATGAAACAAATATTCAAAAAATATACTCACTTTCTCATACTTAGGGCTGAACACGTACTGAAGAATGCTCTCATTAGTTGAATACTACCCAAAAGAAATATGTATTCCCAATCATGTGGAAAAAATACTGGTAGATGCCTACGTGGCAGAGCATTGCAGAATAAACATAGGGGTGTCATAAGAATTGTTCTGGTTACATCGAAGGCAACAAACCATTTGGCATTACTTGGCTGAAACGGAGAGATTAAAAATGAATATGTCCTAATCATTGTTGAAATTAAAAATATTTGTATTATTTGACAAGCTCCCAATTTGAAATATTCACTTGGAAACTGTATTACTATATGAAAATTCGTATATATTAATTTCATTCAATTATTATGTATTCCCCGTGGTGAGTAGCATATGAATTATTTTGTGGATGGAAAAAACCCAAACCATCTATAGTAAAATACATATTCGTTGGCACAGAATTTTCAGAAATATTATTGCAATTTATATAGTATTTCATAAATTTTCATAATCTGTTCAGTATAATTCCCGTACGACACTGCAAGAGACAGAGACAGAATTTAGTGCCTACGTTTTGGAAATATAGTATAAAAGAATTCACCTTATTCAGTACCACATGAAATGATGAACTTACATTTATTTCAAATAGAGTCTTTTTCAATATAACCAAGTTTTATCCTAAATCAAAATAGTGCCTAAAATATTTAATAAAAAAAAATTTTTTTCGAATAAATCGAATTTTTCAATGTCAGAAATGACATTATCAGTATTATCAGGGAGAGACCTGGAGCATTTTGAGCTTCTGGAATTGTAGATAGGAGTTGAAAGTTCCAGTCTCAATGAAGATGTTTGTTTTAGACAATGCACAGAACCGAGAACGAAACAGATTTTATAAACTTTGTGGAGAAAAAAATTTAGAAGAGATCATCAATACAGGACGAACATTTTTTCATCATAACGGCCTCTTGCGGAACAAAGAATTTCATCAAGTAACTCTAGAAATATTCAAAAATGTCTGAACACTAACTCATACTCATATATTACAGAAAATGAAGGGAAATTCGAGCAGCTACTGAATAAATGTATTTTGAAATTGTTCTCATAATACACGGTTTTTAATTTTTGGGTTCCCACTATGAATATGAATTTTTCATAAAATCACTTTTTCAATATGTTTTATGCCCAGTACTTTTTCATTAAATTTCTGAAAGCGATGGCGGATATGACAAAAAGAGGATATCCCACTTCGAATTGAAAATCGATTTGTTTTTGCATTTTTCTATTGATATGCACTTCAAACGTTCACTCATTGACAATTACATCATTGCGTGATTTTTACTGGACAGTTAACAAAACCGTAGTACGTGTTTCTGTTTTGTTAATTGTTCAGAAAAAATCTAACAAAAAGGTGTTATTTGCATATATGATCATTCTTTATTTAGATGTTTTTCTGAACGGCTAATAGTAGGAATTAAGTGTAGTAGGAATATAGAACTCTCCAAATCGTAGGAAAGCATTTCCGAAATGATATTTTTTTAATTTCTGAAAGTAAAATTGAAGAAAATCTATGCGACAGATAGACATATGAATAGGCAACACAGGTTTGAATCAGTTAACTGTGTCTCACCTATTTCCTTCGTCATCTAATTCAACTGTATATTTCTGATGAGAACTGAATAGAGGTATTTGAAATTTACTACTAAAAATGAATACGATTCATCAAACTCCTACACTGCATCACAATATATGTTAATTACTTACTGTGAAAATGGGTTTAGCGAAAAAACGTCCAGTTAGAGCCATGATGTCTGCCATTAAAAAAGTTATCGTGGGAACGAATAATTTGTCTGAAATAAATTGTGAACTTGGAATTCAATGATCAATAAATTCATATGTGAAAATAACTAATATTAACTTGACTACATTTATTTTCTTTAACGAAAAATTGTAACAAATATGAGAAACTAGATATAAACGACCTGAAAATTTCATTTTTTTTTCGCAAAAGAATTCAACTCAAGAGATTTACCTATATAGAATAGATGATATTCTGACATGTGATGGAACTGGCCGATACTTGATGAATATTTATAACGTAATCCAGTAACATTTTATCGTGAAATTTTCGCATTTTCAGTAAAAATGAAGTTTGAATACACTGACCCGTTACTTGGTGAAATTAATGTTTCACTACAACAGTAGTTTTCAAAGTTGAAATAATAGTCTACACTAATCAACAATGCAATAAACTACGACGTACCTACTACCTATATACAGAAAATAATTTTTACCAGTTTCATACCTGCTTGCTGAATGTTTAAATAAATACATGTTTATCAATGAGTAGTCTCCATCTGAGAAAACTTTTGTTGAAGAGAAATGCATATTGAAAATGAAGTTTATGTCGTGAATAATGTTACTTGAAAGGTTAATTTTATCAGATAACGGCCTTATATCTTGCAAAGTATCTACTACATTTTCAGCCTTGTGCTTGAATCGCTCAAAGCATTTTTTTTAAGATTGCATCAAAAACGAAGAAGAGACTTGGATGCAACTGTTTGGAGTATCTTCTTTTCCTTGAAAACTTAATATTGATAAAGAAAATTCTCCTATAATTGATACACAAAACGACTATATGACGATATTTTTCATAAGGAAAATGTATTTTTGATTGAGAAAACTATATAATGAGCTAAAAAATGTATTGAGATGAATTTCTCAGAAACCTGAAAAATATATCAACTATATAGAAAAGGAATCGTTCGGTAGATCAATAATTGACGCAGTTTCCGAAATCGTGTGTTACACAGTCAGAGCCCTTGAAGAAGGTGACTATACTGCATGTACGTTGTCTGGCCTCAGCAATTTCGACGGTATATTTCATAACTTTATGATTGAAATGTTGTGATTTCACACAATACGTGGCCCAATAACAATCTTCACATTTTATCTTACTTCATTGACTTTTTGTCGAAAATATTTATTCTGAATAGCAAATTTCCACAAGTGCAGTGCCCCAACAGTCTGTCTTGACATTTCTCCTTCTCCTTTCTCCTTTCTATGAAATATTTGTTCCACAATCTCATTTCCAAAACATTGGTAATGTTTGTTGAATGATTACTTCCCATATTCATAAAGTAGATTTCAACCTGAGAATTGAACAAACAAATCATGAATACTAAAGTTTCTTCAACGCCATTATGCTAAAACTCAAACAAAATATCTTATTGCCATTCAGTTGTATCTCTTCAATGGCATATCAGTTGAACTAGGAATACTCTGGTAACCCTTTGTTCTGGACGTCAGATAGACATGCAGTGATTCTGGAACTTTGTTTCTATAAATTTGCTTCTTGTTAACGCAGAACATTCATCAACTCAAAACACCTCAACTATTGGCTAAGAAATTCTGAATTGGGGAAAAGCAAGTAAAATCGACCACCAACGAGATTCTTCCTTTATCTTGGTATCGTTTTCCTGATCGTTCGTTGAACTAGAGCGGAAACTATGTTCAGTTGAAACTACTTGATCTTGATTTGCGGAGGCGAAAGTGCAAGTTCGTTCTTGACTTTACATAGAAATTCAATTACAAATGCTGAAAAATATTACTAAATTGGAAGTTTCTTGAAATACTTTCCTTTTTTTGAATACATGTCACTGTAGACTACTCAATTATAATGGAATAGGAGACACTTGAAACATATCAATAGAATAAGATATACGGTTTTCTTGGGATTTTCAATGGTTACACTGAAAAAATTTCAAGAACACCAATGAAACAAGGATTACGGTTGACACAAAAGTTTTGATTGGGATCTGCATTCTTGAAATTGATGAGTCAACAGAAATATTGAAAATTCCCTATTGAATATGAATTGTCACTGTTTATCGAAATCAGATTGTCAATATCCTGAAATTCTCTATCCTTTCCAATGTCTACTTTGTTAGGGTTCAATGCAATAAACCTCACAACTCCTGATCGACATCCTCAGTCCAGAAACCATCAAAGGAACATAAGGCTTGTTTGCACTCCTTTCAGTAAACTTCTCTGATCCTTGATATTCAGGAATCCGGTAGAATACAGCAGTAGCCACTTCAGA
Organism: Leptinotarsa undecemlineata; assembly: GCA_015342065.1. Classification (NCBI taxonomy): domain Eukaryota; kingdom Metazoa; phylum Arthropoda; class Insecta; order Coleoptera; family Chrysomelidae; genus Leptinotarsa; species Leptinotarsa undecemlineata. The sequence goes on from WOGP01002047.1 coordinate 12,087, forward strand.
CCTATGTTTTATAGGGCATCCAGACTCATTGTGCCTAATTTATTACTTTTTTTATGCATATACTTATTTCTGTTATCATTGACCCTCGTACTTCTATTAGTTCTGGAGCTTTTATATTTCTGTGCTTGTATACTTTTTACTATTGTATGCTCTTATATTTTTGCCTGGTAGAACTATATTAAAAAAAAAATCCCCCAAAGACTCTACAATTGGTTGAAACTAACAATTACAAAATTCGATTTCATATTTAAAATAATTTCAAATTATAATCTGTGAATAACTCAAAAATTTTAAATTTTTTCAGATGTATGATTATCAAAAATATAACTTAAATCACCACCAAATGCTCTCTAAATCTTGCTATGCACAGACGAAACCCTTTCTAATTTTCATTCTTCACACATAGAATCGGTCTCTACGGACATATACACAAAACCCATCGCTTTTGAGTATGATATTACTGAAAGTAGATATCTCGGTTTATAACTCATTTCTCAGTATACGTTATTTACTATGAAACATGAGTATGACTGAACAAAAAGTGAAGAGTACTAGTTGACGTTTATTTGTATTCCTAGCCGTGACATGAATAAAAATAATAAAAATAAACAATATGGCTTCTTCTTCAAGGACTGTTGAGTCCAGCAATGCATTTGTGTGTCAAGGACACACTTTCTTTGAGATTAGTTTTTTGTATTCACTTCCACAGTACATACTTATTTCAATTCTTTGTCATTTTTCAATATCATTTAACTTCTTTGAAGAAATTACAATGAAAAATTTTCTGAATTTTTGGTTTATTATGTTCATCCATAATGCTAGTGACGATTACTGCAACATTATTCAAACATGCTTTGAAACAGTTTACCCTATTAGAATTCAACTCAAATCACTCATAATTTTTGATATTTCTATACGTAGACTCGAATTTGACAACCCTGCATATGAAGGAATCATTTTCGTTGTAGTATCCTGTGTTCATATTCATGTCTCCTGAATGTAATCTGTTTAAAATCTGTTTTTCCGTCAATCAGCTGTCGCCCCCATATGAACGACAACTCTCAGAAGTTGAAAAACTTGTGCGAGCTAAGGACTAACGAGGTCCTTTTAACGTATGATTTTTAACACATAATAAATTAATGTTTGTTCAAAGCAACTGGTTGCCTGAAAATCGGGGTATATAAGAATCGATGTCCACATCATGATCTGGCCAGATACAAAGATTTCTATTCGAAAAATAACATCTGTTGTATGGCTAGGAAAAATGTTGGTACCTCTTCCTCCGGAACGTGGGTCAGCGTTTATTTTCGCATGCAAACACTGAACGTCAACCAAAAACCAATTAGGAGATTAGCTTCTTTAGAGGAGTAATTGAAATTTCAGAAATAATTTTATGCTCCAAAAATTCGCAGTGAATTTTTTAATTTCTGAACCCAGTATTCCCGACGTTGGGTGTTTCTTCAGTTAATGTTATTAAGGATGATTTCTTGAAATCTGCACAAAAATAACCTCTTCAAATATAAATATGTTAATGAGGAACATCCTGAAAGCAGTTTTTCTTTACGTTATTGACAATAATTTTCCATTGAAGTCATCCCGAATAGTTTATCATTTCAGCTCTGAACTGTATCGGTATAATATCGAAACATTCCCCTTTTGCATGTATGGATACTCACAAGAATGAATTTCAACTGATAATCTATTCGATCAAAAAATTATCCTCCAAGGCTATTATGAAATTACCCGTGTTTCAATTATTTCCAGTTGGAATGATGACTGTGATTAGATACAGAAATTGATACTTCATAATGATTAAAAGAGAATTGAGAAATTCCATGTCAAGATAAAACCACTTGATAAAATGACGCGATACCAGTATTCAAACAATATATTGTTGATACAAAATATTGGGTACATGGATATCATTCGGAATATTTTTACCTTGAAAACTCCAATGGATGAAGTATATGCAATTTAATTTTTCAATACATCAAAATCATCAGAAATATTACTATATTCTTTAAAAACAATTGAAATATTTCATTCCACTTACCACATCACTGATTTTCTCCATAACACTCAGAAACCACAAGGTTGGTTATATTCGAATGTGAGATGCACATGGTCGCAATGGCAATAAACATAATCGCTATCAAAGGCCCAATTCGTATGGTTACTTCTTTCATTTCGGTCAAGGTATGCACAGGTTTTTTCACATCTGCCACAGCATCTCCCAAATAATATTGAAAAAAAGGGAGATTTTTGCTCACATATGCCAAAATCAACGTAACCGTTAATATGAATGTTCCAGTTGAAAAATAAATCAGTGCACTTTCTGTCGGAGTTTCACCTATAGCCAAGCATATTATTTGTATAATGGCACTAATGATACCTGAGGAACTTGTTCCATACATTTGACTTTTCAAATATTCATTGGGAAATCTTGACATCAACGCCAAATTACTGAATTGAAAGATTATCTGCAATACTTAAAACATATATGTGAATATTTTCTAGGTCAGAGAAACTGGCAGTGTAAATTCAACGGAGTTGAAAAAAGAATTGACACAGAACGTCGGAAAAGTTTGGATACTGGTAAAACTACGAACGGGCCACGCTTGCTCAACTCTTGACTTTTCCATAAACTCCTTTTCATAATAATTTGCTGCTCCTTATGAAACGCACTGACTGAATGCAGATAGTCAGCAACAAAATGGATTTTAAAAGAGTTTAGAGACCGGTAGTTTAGATCTCGATTTTTCCATAAGAAACATTTCTTACTTATTTGTTGCTGCTCTTTAAATGAACAAAATAGAAACCAGAAGTTGAAAGAGTTCAGAGACCGGTATACCGACAAACCGGCAACGCTAGCTTTACTCTAGATTTTCCGTATGGAACTTGTAGAATAATTTGTTGCTTGTTATACAACCATTCACGGTACTGATAGCGCTTTTGGAGACCTCTTTTTTACTATTTCTCATTTCGAAAGACTTTAAATAAGTCTAAGTTAGTTATTGTTACAAATTTTGAACATAAAAAACGATAAAAACGTTGTATCCAACCATATATGTCTGAATATTATTTTAGCTGTTAAGATACAATTATTTTCGACATTTCGTTGTGTAAATTCCATTTTCAAATCTCTTCATTATGTGATAAAAGATAAAAGTTCAAATTCGGATAAAAACTATTTGGCATATCTGATGTAACTGATGAAAGTTAAATCGATAATAATCATAACAATTATAATGAAAAAAAATTTAAGCATTAAATGAATTGGTTCAAATTGAATTGATTGGTCCCTATTTTTAAACGAAAAACTTCAAACTGTGCAGGATTGTTTATGAAGTCATTTTTGACTACGTGAGAAACATTCCTGTTTCTAGTGCGTTAAATCAATTTTTATGATGTATACAATTGATTTCCATTTGATTATCTTTACAATGATATATAATTTTGGTTTTGTGAACTCACAAGAATATAATAGGATGATGAAATAAAAACCAGTTACAAGATGAGGGCGAGAAAAATTTTTAGATCGTAGAGCACTATCTAATAATAATAATAAAATAATAATTCATCCAATTCAAGACAATGATAATCATCCTACTGTATGTAAGCAGCAACAAAAAATTGTGGAGTGAGCTAGCGCGGCCGGATTATTTGCTTACCGGTCTCCAACCTCTCCCAACTTTCGGTTTTCATTTCATAGCTGACTCTCTGCACTCAGACAGTTCTTTTTGGAAGCAGCAACAATTAATTAATCACAGTTTCATAGGGAAATATCGACAGTTGAGCTAGCTTGACCAGTTTTTAGGTATATCAATCTCTAAACTCTTCCGACTTCCAGTTTCCATATTGTTGCTGACTCTCTGTACTCAGTTAGAGCATTCCATGAGAGGCAAAAAATAATTATACAAATATTTGAGTTTGTTGAAAAATATCGAATACATTTTTTTTGTAGCATCTCACTGCAACAAATTGAAAACAAGTGCATCTCCATTTCTGTGATCCATGAATTAAAATTTAAGTCACTTTTACGCTATCTTATCAGGAAGCCACGACTGCGGTATAATTTTCGCAAATGGTTCGAGCAACAAAATTAACGTTTCAGCAACTAATTAGCGACGAAATAGCAACAGCTTCTGTTTCCATTAATTCCGTTCAATTTACAGCATCGGTTCTTTAGACTATTTTCTTCAGTTTGGATTCGAAGGATCATGAGAAAATTATTGATAGATTGGTAAATATCTACGAATTGATCAAACTTTTTGAGGGATACAAAAGAAACGAGCAAGAGATATTGCCAAAATATATTTTCGTCTCGTCTTGTTTCGATCGAGAAAAAAGAGATTTTTCTATTGAAAAATGACGAGTTACTTGGATGACTGAAGATGATACTAATGGTACCAGAATAACAGGGCAGCAGCAAGTTTTAAGTATACAGTGTGTTACATCGAGCACCGTTTAGTGGATTGATATGGAGTCGAAAATATATTTCTCATATTGGATGGAATTGGATGGAATTGAATACCGTATTCAAAAAACACTTTATTGTGAGATTTCCACTAAACAGTTTCACAAAAAAGCCACACGTGTTTCGCCATTTAATGACTTCCTCGGGTGTATGTTTACTAACTATATTCCACATTTTCAATGCGTTCTATACCTAATTTGGATATTTGAAGTACCTACATTTTGAGTACCAGAGTTTTATCTGAGTTGTAATGAATTAACTTACCTGGGCTTATGTCCCAGTATCTATATTTGAAAGAATATTAGGCAACAGGGAGTTATTCAATTATAATTGATCATTCAGTGAAATATCCGAATTCTTGAATTTATTGATTTCTAGACTTTCTAGAAGATTGAGTTTCAAACTTATCTTTTCTGAATATAATACTTCCTAATCATGTTAAAACTCATAAATTACCCAAATTTTTAAATCTATTGATTTCTAAACTTTCTAGAAGATTGAGTTTTGAAGTTTTCTCTTTCAAATGTTATACGTCCTAATCATGATTAAACTCATATTCTTCACCTAAAATGTGATTTGTGAATGTTGAATTGGTCTTTTCAATTTTTTGGGAAAACATTCTTCCTGTTTGGACAATAAACAGTTTTTGGGCAAGAGCCACAAGTCAGCTCAAATACTCCAGTTCTATCCGACACTAAAGTTTTGTCTTTATTGTTTTTAAATGATTTACTTAACTATTATTCATTCTGTAAGCTAAGTTTAAGCATTGTTTCTTCAAAAACAGGACAATATTATTGGTGGGTTCATCCAAATATGAAATTGTTGTATCACCTCGAGATGGCAGTAATAATTGCATAAAAGGCTAGCGGCGCAACTGCGAGTTAGTCTGCGTAGGAAAGGCGAAGGAAGCGAAACTGTCTATTGTGAAATAAAGTAACACCCGTCAATGAAAGTATTTTGATTTGACTTATTGTTT
>WOGP01002048.1:0-17534 GCA_015342065.1 Leptinotarsa undecemlineata
TCTTGAAGCATTTTTCACCATCTTTCAATTTATCGAGTAATATACAGGGAGGGTTTCATTCGAAAAAATGAACTGACTACTTTTATGCACAATGGAAATAATAGTAACTTTAGCACGCCCTGTATGATATGGAGTCGATTTCTTGGTGTTATTTGAATATTTCGAGTTTGTCCAAACTATCATCAAAATATCACCATTTCATGAATTGAGAGTACTGATGTACTCAATTTCAATTAAGGCTATGTTTTGGACCATATTTAACACAATTTATTTTTGATCTCGAAAACAGATAGAGATAGGTATAGGACATTATTAACAAAAAATTATTAAAATGCCAGAGAGATTCCATAAATGTATTAATATACGGGGTGTTCCATTAAAAAAAAAGATGCTACGACCTTTTAATGGAAGTGGCAACGCCGCAATGCTGAAAATATTTTAGATCAATAGATCAGGTAAGGAAATGTGAGAGGTGAAATTTTCAGAAAATTCATGCTTTGCGTTTTCCAGAAACGTTTAACCTACCATCGACCGTGAGTCAAGCTGTATGTCTACAATCCCATGTTAGCTTTGACGTGCATTTTCTGTGTTAAATATTTAAAGTCTTGTTAGTGAAGTCGTCTATCATGAATGGCTATAGTAACGCAGAGATGGCTGACATGCATTTCATTTATGAACTTGCTGATGGCAATTCATTGGAAGCTAGGCAGTTGTACAGTAAACGATTTCCTAATAATAATGTACCTAATAGAAAAACCTTCCAAAGCATACATTAACGACTTCGTAAAACAGGAGCATTGAAGTGAAATGGAGGACCAGGAAGGCCAATGGCAGTAAGAACGGTAGAAGTAGAAGAGAATGAGCTGGCCATGATAGAAGAAAATCCAGGTATCTCTACTCGAAAAATTGCAGATACTTTTACGATTTAGAACATTCTTAGAGTCTATTTGTTGTACCTATACTACATACAACGAGTTCAGGCACTTCTTTCTGCAGATTTTCTTCTACATAATTCATTTCGTCAATGGCTTTTGCGCACATTGGTTCAAATCTCTCAACTACTGACGCTTATTATTTTTACCGATGAAATCAGTTTCTCAAGAAATGCCATAAGGAATTTCCACAATAACCATGTTTGGGCTGAAGAAAACCCACTTGAGGTGCTTGAAGATCGCTTTCAACATCAGTTCTCGGTAAACGTTTGGATGGGAATGTCAGTTGACTTCATAATTTGACCGGTATTTCTGCTCTACATCAATTTCTGGAGGATATACCATTGGTAACAAGAAATGCAATGTGGTTTATGCACCAGAGCATTTCAGCATATTGACTAGAAAGTTTATAGCAGTAACATATGGAGATTCCTGGATTGGTCGAGGTGGACCTCACTTATAGCCTGCTCGATCACCGGACCTAAACCCTCTGGATTATTCCCTATGGGGCCACCTAAAGTCATTATTTTATACTACTCTAGTAGAAGATGTGGAAGATTTGAGAAAACAGATAATTGTTGGGTGTAACTCAATCAGAAACTATCCTATAAAGAGTACGAGACATACTATTCAAATTAATCCGAATGTTGTTGATAGGTCCCAAGGGATATGTTACATTTTTTATTACTTGGTAGGTCCAGTATAGTAAGCTATACTTTTATTTCAGCTACTTTAATAATATTTAAGTTATCAAAATTGTTACTGTCGAATTTCTTTTTAGCTCCGTATCTTCAAAACAAAGCGCCCTATCAAAATTCATCAAAGGACAAAATATCCTTAGAATAGTCTAAGGAATAGTCCATTAAATTTTTGCCGCATGTTAAACAAACACCCTGTATATAAAGTAACAGGAAAGACGTGGCTGGTCATAAAAACTGAAATATGTTATAACATACACATGCAGTTCAAAAAATAAGGTGAAAGTTTCAATTTTACGGGCTACGCCATTTTCTGTTATCCAAAAAAAAATCAAATAATTGGCATCAAAGTTTGTGTAAAAAATTAAATAAGGTGCTGTAACGTTCAGTTTATCTTGAATGCGAAACTAACCCAAACCTATCTACCTGATACCCATCAAAGGGACGAGCGAGGACGGGAGACTACTGCAAGCGATCACCGAACTCACATCATTTGTTTAAACTTTGTTTTGTTACAAATAATTTATTTTCGCACCACTTCAAATCATCGTTACTTCTCAATACCATCCACAACCAAAGAGTAAATGTTATAGTGCTCAAAAACACTTGAAATGTTGATAGTGGCATACAGTGATTGCACTCCGAGTCAGAAAAATGTTTAGAAGTGGTACAAGCCTTAAAGAGGAGATGTGCTTGAAAAAGCACGCCCTGGACTCCTGCGCACATCAACAACCAAAGAAAATTTTAGGAAAGTGAAGAAAATTGTTATGGATAATCCTCAAATCACTATTGGAGAAGTTGCTAAGAATGTCGGCATATCAGTTGGCTCAGGACATGGAACTTTTTCGGTAATTTTGGGCGTGAAGTATGTGGCAGCCAAATTCGTTCCAAAATTACTGAATCTTGACTGAAGAAATCCGTCACATGAGCATCGCTCGGGAATTGTTGAATTACGTCAACAGCAATCCAGATCTGCTCAAAAAGGTCATAACTGGTGATGAATCATGGGTATATGGTTGACATTGAAACTAAAGTCCAATAGTCTCAATAGAATAGCCCTGGAGAGCCAAGACCAAAACAGCAAGCAAAGTTTGATCAAAGGTCAAGGTTTTGCTCACTGATATCTTCAATTACTGTGGTGTAAGGCATCGGGAGTTTTTGCCACATGGTTGTACAGTAAATAAGGAGTATTAAATTGAAATTATGCATCACAATAATGCACCTGCTCACTCAACATTGCTTGTTCGTAATTTTTTGGCCACCCTAATCATGCCTCTCCCGCTGTATTGGTCAGATTTGATCCCCAGCGACTTTTTCTTGTTCCCAAGTTTGAAGAGACCCATGGAAGGACGGCGTTTTGCAACCATTGAGGAAATAAAAACCGAATCGCCGAAAGAGCTCAAAGAGATACCAAAAAGTGCATATCAGAACTGCTGCCGAGATTGGAAAAAAACTGAGGGGACAAAAAAAAATTGATGAATAGATAAATATTTTTTGAGAAAAATAAAAATTCACCTTAGTTTTTCAACAGACCTCGTATATCATATTTCAATCAAAATCGGAAAATTATTATTGTTTCACAACAGAAGTTGGTCTAAGGAGATATTGAAACTTTTCAACCATTAATTTTTAGAGAAATATACCTCTCGTTTCATCTGCAAATCGCTGCAATTTCTCTTTGAGGCTCTCTTTCTCATCCACCTCAGATTCGAGAATAGCATTTCGTTCAACTTCACTATTGAAAGCTGCTTCTATTGATGCAAGGGCGGCCTCAATTATTCGTCTCGATCTTTCCAAATCATCGTTTTTCTGTTCTAAATCTCTAATGCATTTAGCCATCTCAACTTTTTCCTTTCTTAAATTTGTAATCTCAGTCTCAAGGTTGCAATTATCCTTATTGATTTGTTCGACTTTGGTCTAAAATCAGCAACGATATATTTATATTTCATAGCAATAAAGTAGAAACTTACCCTCAAAGAGTCTATTTCGTTCTGAGCTCTGTTATTTACCAGGGTCAGTTCTTTGATTTTTTTCTCATTCTGCTCAATAGTGGCTTCATATTCCTTATCTAATTGTTGGGATTCAGTTATGAACTCATCCGATTCTTTTTGTATCCTTTCAGCACTAAAAAAATCAGAGGGGACTCTTACACTAGATTTTTTTGATTGATGCAACCCTTTATTTTCAAAGTTTGAATATTGAAATTTGTTCACAAAAAGTTTTCAATAACTTCTAGTTATTATATATACTATCATCTTCATGACTATACTCAAACTGGACGTTTTATCTTCTTGTTTGTTCTTTTAGAACGCCTTAGTGAAGGTATTTGTTCTTTCTTACATCCCAATGTCTCTTTAAATTTGCCAATACTTTGGTTACATCAGGTAATATCATTTGTGTTAGTGTTTCTCTAGGTTCATTGTTTCTAGAAATGTGTATTGTTCTGTAGAGTATATTGAATGTTAGTTCTTTTTGATCAAATCAAGCACAACAAGGTCTAACATTCAATATTCTCCACAAAACAATACACATTCCTAAAAACAATAAACCAAGGGAAACACCAACACAAAGTATATTACCTGATGTAACCCAAGTACAGGCAATCTTAAAGAGACATCCAGATGAAAGGAGAGGACAAATATCTTAATAAAAGAACAAACAAGAAGATAAAACGTTTAGTCTGAGTAGAGTTATGAAGATGATAGAACAATCTACTATCAAAAGCTCTCACATATAATATAGAAGTTATTGAAGCTCCAAATCCTCTTTGTGAACAAATGTTATTATTAAAACTATATAATAATAATAATTTTAATTATCCTGTAAGACAATCAAAAAGGTAGTCAGAAAATCGCTCAAAAATAAGAAGACAATTCACTAAGAGTATCACATTCATTGAAATTTTCATTTTATTATTCGGAAGGTAGCCTGGTAGATAGACGTGGGTGGTTTGTTCCACTCTCTCAATCGACTGCTGCGTGAACCGGTGGTTCGAACCGCAAGGCCGGATGATAGATTTTCTGTATAAATCTTATATTCTTTTTCTGGCTGACAAAAACATCTTCGCATACTATAGACGGGATTCAACTTGAGCATGATACAGCATGTAGATATCCTTGAGACTGAAGAATAAATTTCTACTTGAAAATGTTGAATTGTTAACTTTTATTATATTTTTCAACACTTTTAGTAACGTTAGAAGGTACCAACAAGGCTCAAAAAATTAGTTTCAATGATTTTGAATGAAAAAATGAATTTGCTTTATCCTACTCAGTTTATTTGACAGAAAAAAAACATGATATCAAACAATTAAATTGTAATGTTACATTACTCTTTCATTAGAGTTACAATTATGCAGATTTTTTACAGAAAAGTCAATGTGAAAAGTCGACAATACTTTTAAATAGACTTAACTATCTTTTCTATCTTAATGAAAGACCCTATACAAGTTAATAGCAACAGAAAGACAATTATTAACTATGAATCTACCTCACTATACTTACTCTTGTAAATAATCTTCAGCTAGATTTTTCCAATACTGAATTTCCTCATCTTTGTTGGCAAATCTTAATCCATTTCCATTATTCATCTTGATATTATTATTAACATTAGCCAGATTCTGTAAAAACATAAGATTACTTCTGAACTACTACTGAATATCAGAGGATGTTGAATTTATCAAATATTCACAGTAATATATCAAAATAAAATCAACTGTTATCTATTCTGCAAATTATAGAGTTATCTTGTCACAAGTTTCAAGTCTTAAGAATTCATATTTTCCATTCGTTACTACTGAAAACTTGCACATATCATGAGTAAGAATATATAAAATATAGATGCTGGGAAACAAATGTTTCCCCTGAAAATTAATGATTAACTGCTTACAATTTCTTGTGAATGGGTGCAAAAGGAGACCTTGAGTACTGAATTCTGAGAGATTGTATAATTTATTTTCAGTAGCAACATTCATGCAAGAGAATGGATGTTACACAGATTCACGATGTGTAAGTTTTTGGTTGTAACATAGGTAAAACATGAACTTTTACGATTCAAGACTGGTGCATGAATCAACCTTGTTATTTTACTATCATCAAGTACAATTGTTCATAAATGTACTTACTCAATTTTACCTTTGGAAACTACAATATTGACTCATTCAGATTATACATTTCATTCTTTTCTATAATGAGATGAAAAAATATTTAACTGACCTTTTCAAAATTGTAATCAAAGTCCAAAACCACAACTCTTCACTCTATAACAATTCAATCACAAACCAAAACTACTTTTCTTTATTCTATTTATAAGATGGAGAAATTGTCATTCACTCACATGTCATATATCATTCTGATTTCTATCTACCGTTAACAGTGGTGCCACGCAGACACAACGATCCAATGAATTTGAATAGGGAACAATTTCTACCGTTGATGGCGCTAGTGTGTTCAGCAAATGCTAACAGATACATTGACTGTATTGAAGGTCAACATTTATACAGTTGCAAAGTTCAGGACATGAAGTACAACTCACCAAAATGAAAATGAACTGAAAAATGTCACAGTCATCAATATCAACTAATCTAATCTAAATAATGTTTCGTTTTACGTCGTGAGTTCACCAATAATCATCTACACTGAACAATAATCAAACTTATACTTCAGCTATTATTAAAATGTCTATCGCCTTATTAGATCGTGCCGCCTACCGCACTGTAACTTCCACTTGATTTATTTGATAGGCGAGTGAATGACGCCTATATTAGGCAGTTGTAGGCGCTGGAAAATTCTTCGGAACATTATCAAAGCAGCGCGAATATCGAACAGCCGCGAAACATCGGGAGCAATATTCTCGAAGCAACGCCACGTTTAGAAGGGCATGATTTACAACATTACTCCTTTCCTTGAGGTTGTCCGCCCCTAACATTTCAAGAGAGAACATCACGTCCCATGTACGGACTCAACCTCTTTATGTGGACAACTTTAGACGTGCTACTGGGTGACAATTGGATTCTGTACACCAGATCGTTAATCTTTTTGATTACCAAGTAAGGTCCTTGCCATGGTTTCTGCAACTTGGGACACACACTTTTCCCACGTTGGGGTTGGTAGAGCCACACTGCATCGCCCTCCTTGAAGCTCACCGACAGCGACTTTTTGTCAAATCTTATCTTCATCCTGTCGCTGGAAAGCTGTAATTTGGATCTGACAAATTCGTATATCTACAATTTTCAGTGTCTCCTTCAGGTCACTCACATACTCTGAAATAGGAACCTCTTGAGAATCATCAGATGGGCTGCCACACAATACATCTTTACAGTTTCAGTTCTCGACCAGTTAATAACATGGATGGTGTTCACTCTGTGCGTCATGTTGGGAGCTCGTGTATGCAACAGAAAAAGAGAAACTGATTTATTCCAGCCCCTTTGGTTTTCAGAGACAAAAATCGAGAGGTAGTTATTTAAGGTTCGACATGCCTCTCAACCATTCCATCGGACTGCGGGTAAAGAAAATGTGTTTTTGTCTTCTTCATTCCTAACAAAACCTTATTTTTCTTTTATAAATCTGATTCGAAGTTGCGTCTCTGATCCAAGGGTAGTTCCTGGGATAGTCCCTTTATGGCAATAACATTCAGCAAGAGTGCTTTCGCCACCGTTTTAGCCTCTTGCTTGAGTGAGGCTACTACTTCAGGCCATTTGGAGAAATATTCCATCACAACCATAAGGTACTTGTTACCGGATGTAGTCATAGGAAGTGGTCCAGAATGTCAACTGTTAGTCTCTTGAAAGGGCGCCCGTTGAGGTATTGCTTCAACCTCCCTCTTCGCCTTGTCTTCGGACCCTTTCTCGAAGAGCACAGGTCACAGCACTTACACCACTCTTCCACGTCTCGAAGGCAACGGACCCAGTAGTACCTCTCACGCACTTTAGCTAGAGGTTTATTTATTCTGGAATGCGATCTGGAATTTGTGAGTTCTTCCCCCCGGGCTTTCCCATTTCCCAGTGATTAGGTCATCTCGAATGTGCATGGAGTCCCTTTGGAGCCAGTAATTATTTTCCTGCTGGCCGTACTTGGAGATCTCTTGCCATTCCGGCCTCACTCCTTTGTCAAATCATTCTCGTACAGTTTTCAATACCGGATCTTCCTTCTGCGCTACCATAATGTTTTGCCTCTTAATGAATACCACACCATAGGTAGGTGGTACCTTACATCTTCTGTACGTATCCCTGGACAATGGACCCTTAGAAGTTGCTACCCTCTAGAGGTAGCGGGAGGTGGGGGAGCTTATCTCCCTATTAGAGCTGCCCATAAAGGCGTCTCTGCCCGCTACCTTATCACAGCTGGTGAGAAGTTCTTCTTCTGGTAGCTGGGTATCCTTGCCCTCCTGGCGTTGGCAAAATTTGAACTTCAAAATCGTAAGTAAGTTTTCGATCCACCGAAGTGCTGAGTGGTATTTTCTGATCAAGAATTTACAGCCATATAAAAAGGCTTCCTGCTTCCTGCTTCAGAGCCGTTGAATGGCTCTATCAATGATGTGCCCAATCCGCCAGGTACAGCAATTTCTGCTTGGATGATTTTTTTTTCGCAAGTAGCGCATAATTTCAAGATAAAACTCCAAATTGACCATAGAACCGTGCGGAACTAACTCCTGATGCGCTACCTAATGGTAATTGCCAATATTTACATACTCTCCACAACTATTAAGTAAAATAATTTCATTTATGGCTGACTTGTTATTGAGATTATTGATGATATTTGAGGTAGTTTTCGATTTGTCCTAACTTTTCTGTACCAGATTGTTGTAGTGGTCACTATTTACTTTACTTTATTTAGAAGTGATCCATAAGATTTTTTTAAGAATATGCATTTTTAATAGTTGGATCATTTCAGTCGTTCAAAGAAAAATGATTCGCAAACTAAGCGCTTATGGCTTGTGTTGTGCTTTCCATTTTCCTTTTCACGGAATACTTTCAATAATAATTGGTACTATAGGTACGACATGCAAATTATTTCATTAAAGATGTGAAAACGGAAAGAAAAACTAAAAATCAACTGCTGATTAAAAAGAAGGAAAAAATAATAGACAGATGAAAAGCAGAGAAAGTTGGTGAAATAAATTGTGTTCTGAATATTAGGTTATTTTATTAACATGGATATGTAATGCGATCAGACAAATATAGTAGGATGATATAACCAAGGTGCATAGTTACTTAGTAACTTATAGTTATTAGATATCTTATAAAATTAGTTCAGAGAATTATACATACCATTTCTTATAGTGATGCGTTTTTCAGTAGACTCATAATGAATTTATCATTCGTAGTGATACATCTTTTATATTTGCTTTATAAATTTTGAAGTTTGAAATTTCCCTTGTTTCCTTTGGCAGTATATTATATAATTTCGGTGCAAAATAATATATTGTTCTTTGTGTATGGCATTTCTTGAATCAAGGTAGTGATAAATTTTGTGCGTATCTTTTTATCTTTTGATCTTGCCGGTCAATAGTTTGATTTATTAGAAAATATCCAAACGAGACAATGGTATGCATACAGACTTTTAACGTCAAGTAATTAGGTTTCGGTACAGAACTGTTTTGTATCGAAACGTCTAGATTTTTTTAAAATTATTTTAATGAAAGAATTGTGAAAGATTTGAGTATTATGCAAAACATTCTCGAATGCTCCCCCCCCTTACTGTGATACACTATCTAATGACTGATTCAATCAGTGAATTATGTTATTAATAAGTTTTGTTTTGTTAAAATACATCTTAGATTATACATTTTATATGTTAATTGCCCGAGTCTTTTAATAATATGAGAAACGTGTTCATCCTATCTCATGTGCTGGTCCAAGACCAGTCCAAGATATTTAGTGTTCTTAACCTTTTCAATAATTGGGGAGCTATATGATGTTTTTGAGCAAGTAGGTTTATGAATGTGAATCGTTTGCATATCGGGTTGTTGGTTACTTTGTAGAGAAAATGCAATGAATTTTAATTTTGAGACATTGAGGTTAAGTAGATTGTCATTTAGCCATATTTGTAGTTTTTCTAAACTCTCTTCGGCTTTATTGTATACTTCGTTGTACAATCCAATTGGATCTTTTGAATCAATTGATATATACCTTTTCGATACAAACATATACGAATTTTTCTGAAAATTCAGTGAAATATTGTGACATTGAAGCTATAATGATATTTGGTTAATATGTTCTCGTATACTATTTCTATTGTTAATTAAAATAGGGTCATCAAAAAATATTTGTAATACACCACATAAATTTACTGTTGCCAAAAAGTTAAAATATAAAAAAAAATATAACAGAATTCAGAATCTACCCTTGCGATACCCCACATATTTTATTTTGAACGGATCATGTCGCCCATATTTACTGTCACAATTTTTTTCTTTTGAAGTTTTAAAAATACTTGAAATGCAAGATCCAAACGACTACTGACAAGTTATCAACAAAATCGCTTTATCTTTGCAAATGATGAATATATTTTCTGTCATCACACATATGGCTTTTTCAATACTTCAAATTCAATTCGAAAACTGCCATATATCATTGCTGAAATAAAATATTCCCATTATCCATGGAATGCTATATTAGTGGGGTCCCTGAACCTGAAGAGTACACTCTTTGAAAGTTTGAACGTCGTTTGATAAATTTATATTCCCTTTCACAAGACGTTGCGGCTTTTAATTTATAAATAACATTTTCATTTGAAATGTATTCACGAATTAGTATGCGTTGGAGATCCGCGGTGTCCAAACAGAAATCGAAATTTCAAACCCACACCTTCCAATTTACTGTAAACATCGGTTGATGAATCGAGTTTTTTTCAGAAATATCACTGTTGGTTTTAGGTTATAAATAACGATCTGAACTTGAATACTGTGCGTGTACTGTCAGCACGCCTATTATTTATTTATGTTACGGATATTGAAAGGATTTTGAAAAATGTGTAAAGGTTTCAAAAAATAATCCAGTTACTAATTGAAATTCAAACATGTTTCTAGAAGAAAATGAACTACTGAAAAAAAACTACGGATATTTGCTGATCTCAGCGAAAATATATTCAGTATCGCTGTATATTGACGTCACGGGCCTGGTCCCGCTTCTTGTTCGATTGACCAATAGGAACAATACAAATAATGAACATTGGCAAATTGTAAAATCCACGGGGTGTATAAACATTTTCTGATTCATTCGTGATTCCAAAGTGAAATCACACTCACTTCCGACAACTAAAGCCAAGAAGAAAGTGTAAGAAATGCATTGGAAGGTAGAATTAGTTATACATGGGATCCAAATAACACAAAACGTAAATAAAACGTTATTTTTGAAATATCTCCGGTAGTAGACATTTTCATGTTGATATCACAGGAATTTTAATATGGAAGTGTATAAGAACCCGTTAACGTTTAAGTTCATGAAAGCATTTTCCATATGAAATAAAATGTATTAAAAAACCATGGTTCAAAATAGAATTCAACGAGCTTTATTTTCAAATGGTTTTCGAACGCTCATGAACCCCAATAAAATAAATCAATTATGCATTTATGCCACCCATCAAAAAAAGAAATTCCACGTTATAAATTAGCCACATTACCACCCAGTCAGCTATCTCTCTTGAGTTTTTGAGACAATGTACTCTTTCTAATTGCTACATTGGCAACACCGCTATAGTTACGCTCAATTTTATTGGTCAACAGACACGCGGCCAATTTAAACTCTTGCTTCTCGAATTTTCCTTTTTTCTGCAAATATAAAGAGGTATTGGGACCGATTAAGCTCGATAAGTATAATATACCCCTAACTCGATCAGTCTATAAACAAACCAGTATCATTTTCAATAGCATGAAACAAGCCCATTCAGTTGGTTTTTGTTTTCAGATAAGCGATCATATGGTGTTTTTTTTGTTTGTTTATTAGTTGATGAAGAATAATAATCATGTTACGAACTAATAACATGTAATAATGTTCAGCTTCGTTTAAACTTTCTATCTAAATTATTTCTATGCAATTTAATGGTGTATAGATAATGCGTATTGAAATTTTAAAGGTTGTGGGGATGCTTTAAGCAGGAATGCGTCAGGTGGAGATTGCGAACGAGTTAGGTACCACCTAAAGTTTGATATCCCTAGATCAAAAGCACGGTACCGTGAAATGAAAACATGGAAACCCAGTGCAAGGTTGTTTTTCACAATAATCTATGAGATGAAACTCTAAAGCATTGGCACAAGATCTCCGAATGCAACTCCAACAGGCCAACAACGTCAATGCTCATTCACGAACGGTGATGAATCGATTGCGTGAGATTGGTTTAAGGTCTCAACGCGATGGCCGCTCAGAGTTTTTCCTCCTGAACGATGGGTGTCGGCAGCGCCTCTCCTAATCATCGCTTGCTGCAGCCGGCT
The DNA here is from genome assembly GCA_015342065.1 of Leptinotarsa undecemlineata. Taxonomy (NCBI): domain Eukaryota; kingdom Metazoa; phylum Arthropoda; class Insecta; order Coleoptera; family Chrysomelidae; genus Leptinotarsa; species Leptinotarsa undecemlineata. The sequence goes on from WOGP01002048.1 coordinate 12,059, forward strand.
GGCTTCCCAGAGCCTAGTCTCAGAGATTTCAACACTTGGTATATGTCTGCGAACAATTGGAGGTTCAGGCTGATTGGCTAAGTCTACGGCCGCCAAGGGTCGTATTCGTTATGTGAAATGGACCCGCCTTGAAGTCACCCCCAAGTCTCTAGCAACTTCAGCGCATTCCCCTGGCCTGCCACCACCCTAGGGTGCACATGCATTTCTGCGATGTGTCTATCTCCCGCAGACCGCTAAGGGTGTCAATCCGGGGGTATCGCGACACCTGGCGTCGAAAGTCGTGTCTCTCGACGCTGCCGGATAGCTATTAGTCGTATAATAACGTATCCTAGGTATATCTGTTACGTTAGTCAGCAACACCTCTTGTGCGATTATTAGCGGAATTTTCGCGCATTCTTTTCTATGCACATTGTCTCGAGTATCGTCTGGGTTCTGGGGCCGCTTTGGAGACTGACAGTCCTGCTCGAAGACTTAGCAGAGCTTGGAGACTCACCTAGAATTGATTAACTCTCATAGGGGTGTCTTCTTCCTGAAAATGGTGTGCAAGATTTTCTCGCGGCGTATCCTCACGATCATAAGATGAGTTACTGACGTCCATTTTCCTGATATTCGACGTGTTCAAGTCCCTAAAATGCTACAATACAAGTAGACTAGTTTTGGGATACCCGCGACGAATATTTTTACAGGTTTGAGGTCTCTAGAGAAAACCAGCAGTACTAGGGGCGCGGCGCTGTGCGACTAGGGCACCAGTTACTTCAAATGAGAGATTAACACGCCGAGTGGGAGTCAGTCGCAGACTAGCTGATCCTACCGAAGTTAAAATAACGCTGCTTCCGCAGAAAACAGTTTCCTGTGAGGTTTCGCGCCCGCCTGACGAAGTCGGCGAAGCCTATGAAGAGACGAGTAAAAGTGTCTGAAATTGGCCGAAACTTTAGGCGGCAGGATGGAGGAAAGGATTCGCTGCACTGTAGAAGGTCCCGACGCCGACGGTCTGGCCAAGCTGGTAATCCATTAGGAAAAAACTTATGATAATTTCATCCTCTCGGAATTCAAGCCCACTCTTATACCACTAGGATGTTGTCACCGTTAGAGATCTAGCGCAGTAAATTTATACGTTTTGAAAAAAAAGGTTTTTTCTATTAGCACCTCTATTTACCCTCAAAATTAAGTTAGAATGATGATTTATTTTAATGCGTTATTCTTTTCATAAATCTCATTTCTTCGATAGTCAATTTCTCATTTTGTTTTTAAGAAAAATCCTTCTTTCTCATCAACAAAATATTTGATACTAGTATTTTCTGCATCTGTTCGGTCTTCTAGTATTATCCATTACAGGTATTTGAATATTTGCATTGTTGTTCTTCTGTTTCAACGTTTTGTTGTATATTTTCATGTTTTTATTTGAGGTTGAAATGTACTTTCTCCTATGCCTTTTTCTAATATTATTGGTGTTCCTTTATTTTGTAATACTCGTCAAACGTTTTGATGCATTTGATCCAAACTCTTTTCTTCTACTTGTTTCAACATTCTCAAATCTATTTGACCTATTTGGAATCTAATATTCATTACAGATTTTTTCAGAATTAACCTGATTTCAACACGGTTAGAAAGATGGAGTTGAAGATCAATATTGATATTATTGATATCTTTAAAAGTGTTAGATTGACGAAAATTTGTAGAGTTTTATATATTATGTTATTGTTTATTGATGTTGCACTTTTCTGTAATGTATGTAATGAGTGTTTCTATTGAATTATGAACCTAATTAATTGTCTTTACACAAGAAGTTTATTAAAATATTTATTTTGATTCATCTGATAATGATAATTTGAAACTTTTTCGATTCAGAATCACAATTCATGATGAATGTGGATACAATCGATTCGAAACATTCAATTCGTTCAAACCGATGACAAAATATCAACCTGTTCCGACAACTTTTAACATTCATAAAAATAATTCTTTTCGCCGTACATTCTGAATTTCAAAACATTTCAATATTTTGGTCGATCTTCTTTGGGTATTTCACCTTCAACAATCTCTGAAAAATATGTTATTTTTTATTGATATTGCATTTTTCTGTAATGTATTTAATAAGTTTTTCTTATGAATCATGAACTGATTTGCCTCTGTGTTGAAATAGTGCATAGAGACTGATGATTTTTGTACAAGAATCCATCCACCTACTTTCGCGCAATGGTATTTTGTCACTAGAAACGAAGTAGACATTTTTGTTGAGCAAAAACTTTTGGGAAAAAATATTACCTGATTCTCCTTATACAGTGAATTTCATTTAAAATAACCCACCCAGAATAACTTTTTGTAAAATGATTTGCAGGCAAAAAAACACGTTAACCATAGTACACAGGGGAACACATTTTGACATATTCAAATTTGATCTAACTTTCCTTACCGCACTCCCAGAGCATGTCACCATTTTTTTATGAAGTATACTTCAAAAAAGTCTTATTTGGCCTAGTTAGGTTTGAATATGATATTCTCTTCATTTTGTATTTGTCTCATTCTACAATAACTATTATCTACAAGGTAAAGTTACAATTTGAACAAATTTATGGAAAAGCATAACCGTTCAGGAGTTATCAACGATGAAGCTTTTTGTACTGCAGTTTTAGGACACGTTGTACTAATGGAAAATTCGCAATCTCCTACTAAGTTATCTTGAAAAACAAGAATCAGTATTACAACTGTTTTCAGGATCCCTCATTAATACAAATTTCATTCATATAAGAATAGACTAGATCATGAATTGAACGAAGATGATTTCGATAGACGTATCGAGTTTTGTGAAAGTCTCACTGAACGATTCAACTTGTATCCGAATTTCTTATTTGAATGGAGAGGAGAATCGGAAAAATTGCCAATATTGGAGTGATCCTCATTTATATCATCAAGTTCATACCCAACGACCTCAAAAACTGAATGCTTGTGCAGGAATTTTAGGTGACCACATCATAGGACCCTTTTTTGTCGATGATCATTTGACTAGTGATGAATATTTGGATATGTTGGAGAATCAAATGATACTGTGCATCAATAGGGCAATTGAGGATGGTGTACTTCCTCAATATGCAGCTGCAGTGCGACAATTTTTGGATGATCATTTTCCTGGTGGCTCGATTGGCAGAAGAGGTCCTACAGAATGGCCACCAATGTCTCCGGATCTCACTTCTATAGATTTCTTTCTGTGGGGTCATTTGAAGTCTAAAGTGAACGAGATAGAATCAACAACTTCAGAAGATTTGAGGGAGAATAGCATGAGGCATTGCAGAGAAATAACTCCCGAGATTCTCAACATGTGAGGACGCCAATGGAAGCTTGTTTGTACCATTATATGGAAGATGGTGGAAACGTTTTTGAACATTTACTATAGAAAATGTTTTTCTTCCCATTGTCCAATCAACGAATTTTGACTCGAGAATTAAAAAAAATCTCTTTTTCTGAATTATTGCTTCTATATTTGTATCTAGAACGAATATTTCAAAATGTGGCCTGCTGTATAATTGTTGACCTGTTTTTTATTTTTCATGCAAATCATTGTTTCAAAAGTTTCTACTCAAATAATTTGTAGCTCCCGAACCATAAGATTCAGAGCATATGTTTAATGCTTTTTTGAAATCTGCTCATCATAAATTATCTGATAATGCGAAACAATATAGGGTGATCCATTCAAAAAAAAAATTGGTGACATGCTCTCGAGGTGCGATAGGAGAAGTAACATCAAATGTGAATACGTCAAAATGTGCCCCACTGTATACTATAATTGAGGTGTTTTTTATTTTTCCTGTAAATAATTGTACCAAAAGTTATTTAGTGTGGCTAGTTTCAAATGGAATGCACTGTATGTGAATAAACATAAAAAATCTCATCAACTTGATCTATTCAGGTGATCTCGCTGAACGCCATGCCAGAATTTTCGCCGATGAGGATCTTGAGACTTCTCGTAGGAGAGCAGAGAAACACATCAAACAAGACCACGTATTCGACTCGAGGGGAGCTCGCATAAGCAGGGCCGGAGCCTTATTGGCCACCATGGAAAATGATATTGACGATGAGGTGCGAAGATTTTTCATGTAGATTAAACCATGTTTCTGATACAGATATATTTCTAGTCCAACGACTTTCATCTCTTACATTTGGTGTTGCAGATAATTTTATAATAAGATTCAGTGAATTTTCATAATTGTCAAATCTATTAGTTTCCAAGCCTTACAAGAGTTTGAGTTTCAAACTTATCTCTTCTAAGTAATTCATCATAGTCCACAAAAATGGTTTGCAAAAGTAGAATTGGTCTCCACATTCAAGACACTAATTTTGTGTTCTTTCATTCTTTGAGGAAAGGTCCATCTCGTTTGGCCAATACTCAGGTAAAATTATTAGTTATCTAGTGGGTGGAAGATCTAATCATGGAAATATTTATATGTAGCAGTAATTGTGTAGAATTGATGCAATCCTGTAAACTGTTCAGTGAAAATCTCACAATTAGAGTGTTACTTGAATACATATACAACTTGTTTATTGAACTATCATGAATGAAAACACTTATACCCTCAATACTCATTATGTCTAATAACAGAGGAAAGTATGTGGACTTGAAATTAATCTCAATGAACTTCAGAAAATACTAATTCACTAGTTTTGTTAGTAATAAAATCCAGAAATAACTGGATATTATTGTTGGCCGTTCACTGTTGGAAATTGTGCATGCTGGAAAACTTTTCATTAACTGTTTGTGTATTGTAATGTATTCAATGTATAACCTTTCATATTTAAGTGCCCGTTACATTTTATAACATTGTTGAAATTTTCTAGCTTCTCTTCGATTATTATTTGTGAAATAATCTGATATGGCAAGTTTTGAATGATCAAATACTGAATAAATGATTGTTTCCAAATGCTTGTGGTCGAATTGTAATACCAGTCTTTACCCGAACGGTTTAAATAAGAATATCTACCACAGAAAATATTCTGGAAATTCTGTACTGCTAAATATGGTAATACTAGAAAAAGAAGTGTGTGAGAAAAACTAATTTTTGTGAAGAAAAGAGAATTGAAACTTTCTATATTCTTTTACCACTTATATCACAACACAACAAAAAAATATTTTTTGAATGTTTCCTACACTAAATTAGTCAATTTCTACTAATTTTGGGGGGATAAAAACGAAAATTACAATGAAAAATTTTTATTAGCTCTGGTTTTTGAGTTACACAGTACTTAATCTTAAAGAGTAGTTATACTATACGTGAAAAGTGAAAGTACATAAAACAATATTGTTATGTTTCTTTTAGAATATTTTAAGTACAAAATTAATAAAAAAAAAACATTATTCTTAGTGTTTTGACAAATAAAAGAAGTTTGTACCACCAAATTTCAATTAAGTCCATCCGATTCATTGTAAGATCGCTGTCGTTTAGCTTGTCTTTTATAAAACACTTCTGGAGCATCCCTACACACA
>WOGP01002049.1:0-13498 GCA_015342065.1 Leptinotarsa undecemlineata
CAATTACCCAAACACCAAACTAATATTTTTGCACTCGACGCGCGTTTCGCCAACAAAGTTAGCATCCTCAGGAGAAGAAAATTGGTCCAATTTTCTTGGTTTAATTTAAATATACAGGATTATATGATTTTTATATAGCCAGAAACATCTAAAAGTTTTCTTATTAAATATAGACAATTAAACATTTGACTGTTTGCCCATATTCATTATTCTACTCATGCTTTGTTATGAAATTATCTATAATTAATAAAATAGTTTTTAATACCTATTCACAAACTCAATGTTAACTGCTCATGTGCTTATATTAATTACTTGTGTTTTCTTGTTCAATATTTCATTGTTTTGTTAAATTTGTATCTTTAATCAATTTAGATAGTTCCTATTTATAAACATTGAATGTTTATGCATAGGGATATATTCGTTACTTTCTTCATTACTTGAAAATAAGCTTGTTGGATTCGCAATTTTAATTAAAAAACTGATAAAATTCGTCCGCTTTTTTGCATCATTGAGTGTACTGACGTCTTTACTGACATATACTTTTATTTTCAAAAGGTCTTTTTCCTGGGAAGTGATTGATTAATTTTCTGGTGATTTCTTACTGATTTTCTGATGAATTTATCGTATTGCTAAAATACAAAGCTTTTGTATCAACAATGATTTTTTCAGAACCTGTTTATATTGATGCATGCTGAACACCTTGAATATCCGTCGACCTTAATGTAACCCAATTAACTGGAATCTCTTTAATATGCCATTATGGCAGACATAAAGGATAATCCAGAAGATAATCCACAGGTACGATTACAAAGTTTCACATTCTGGCCTGGGTATGCCTACAGGTTATCTGGGAGGATCGGAAGAGCGTATCCGGACTGGTGGGTGTAGTTAGTACCCTGCAGCCATGGAAAGGAGTCCCCCTGAAATGCGACACAGGAAACCTATTTCCGAAGCCACAAATGTGTGTTGCTTTGTAGTGGCTGACTGCCACTGTTGAGAGAGCCAATGTTCTGTGCATTTTACAGAGACCTACTCTTGCCTGCTGTTATTAAAGATCACCCTCCCCCCCCCAAAAAAAGTAATCAATTTCGTTAAGAAGCTGGATTCATTTGGTCAAGTTTGAATGGTAGTGAGACCCTTTCACCTACCATATTTTGGTGGTGCTCCCATCCGTCTTGTTAGTTATCTGATTATCACATTCAAAAAAATTTTAATAGCTGAATTCATAAAAAAATATAGTTTTTATGTTACAGATATGGATACGTGTTTTTAGAACTGGAAAACATGCCGGCAGGCACACTGAAAGTGATGCCGTCCACATTTATGCCAAGTCAGGAGGGACCCTTCATACTACAAGTCAAATCATCAGCTATGATACATCTCCACACGATTTGAATCATTTCAACTTAATAAATTCTATAGTATATTTTTTAAGTGATTACCTATCTGTGATTGTTGTTTTATGGGGGCATTTGTAGTATTATGTAAGATTTTATATGAAATTATTCTGTTCTTTTATTACAATTTGAATAACTATATAAATGATGAAGTATATTTTTTGAATACCGCTCAACTAACTTTTTTATTGATAAGCACAAATAAAAATGTTTATGGTATATATAAATCTACTCACGATATAACATTCATTTAGTCAGTATAGTGGGTGACAATTTAAATGTTGAAAATTGATAAAATATTTGAAAGTACAACACATACATACACTTTAACAAAGTCAAAAGGACTGAAATATATAAAAATCTTCAAGGTAACATTTTACGCCTCACAACAAACATATACTCCCTTTTTTCAAAACAACTAATTTATAATCATAACACTTTATTGTTCACTGTGATACACTTGCTACGTGCCGGAAGTCAAAATTATTTGAGTTTAAGTTGAAGTTCAATAAATGTTTAGACCGACCAATTGTACAATGGTGTAATGATGCCAGTGTGGAAAACTAAGTAAATCTGTTAACACAAATATATCAATTGATACAGTACGACCAGAAGAGTTCGCATAATTTAAGAATTTTGTTCATTAATAGCTTTATTCAAAATTGACATCGGCATCAATCTCTGCTCCAATTAAGATGAAAAATATTGAAAAAAAATTAGTTGCGTGATTGTCAATATCTATCAAATTTAATTTAATTTTTTTTTTCAAATTAAATTTTCAGTTCATATGTAACATGTCAGGAGGACAAGGTGTTTTTAATTAATTTTTTCCATTTCATGTGAATTGAATCACTGTACTGTTGCAAATAATTCTCAGCACAATCTACATACTCCTTACTTTTGGCAGTGCTTTATTACAGACACGTTTTTTTTTAAGTAATGCTGTATCAAATGTGTGTTTTTCTATAAAATCAAATGCATATCAATATTAAGATAATAGTTCAACTGAATAGAATTACATTTTCAAAAAATCATGTATAAAAATTGAAAACATTTGAATTTTTTTTCAACAATAACAAACTAGTTTGATTGTGTGCTCATTTGAACTATTTTCTTGATATTGCTTCCTTTCAGACACAAACTACCTTTTCTAAAATAGATGTTAAATGAAGTTATCCTGGATAGGGTCAAAAACAAATTAAATTTACCTCGCCTGTGACCAAAATTTCAATAGCCCTATTTTAATTTTGTAGAAAAACACACATTTAATATAGCACTACTTTGAAAGAAAGTGTATGGAATAAAACTGTCGAAATTTTTCAATAGTGGTACAATGTAAAAAAAGAAGAAATGAAATTAATCGTTGCTAAAATTTTGCATGTGGACTAAAAATTGTATTTAGAAAAGTTTTCAAACAACTTTTTTTTGATATTTCTAGAAAAACCCCCACTTTTGAATTTTTTTTTTAAAAGTTCAATTTTGACAGATAATGCAAATCTTGACATTTTTTGTGTTACTTTTTATCCCAGTCGAAGCAGAGATTGATTCTAAACTCAAATTTCGAATAAAGCTAGCAATAAACAAACCCATATAATGCAGACTTCATTGGTCACACTGTAGATTTGAAAGTGTCAATTCCCAATTTTATTTTTACATAACTGTAATTGCTTGAAATTGATCGATTGATATTTTTACTGTTTGGCAGATTTTTTACACTAGAACCATTACGTCATTGTATATTTGGTTTGATAAGTACAATCAAATAGACTTTACCATATATTGCTTGAAATCACCTGTATTATTTACTGTGTTATTGATTTATTCGTGATGGAATTCTCACTGGGCAGTTAATAATTTCATTAGTGAATACTTTTAAAATATGATTGAATAATTTATTAGAGAGCAAACAGTTGTATTACATTTTTTTTGCAATCTACTTGAGTTTGTTCAAACATTTTATGAAGGAGAGATGTGTTCAGATTTGCAAAAATATGCCAGATTTATTTTTAAACTAGAGTACTTGGTGCAATATATAATAAAGTTTTTGCTTTAATGTATAAAATACAATTATACCATTTTTAAATCATAGTCTCTAAGATTTGTATCATTTTGTACTTGTAACTAATTTATTTTGAAAGTAATATTTATCCTTATAGTTATGTTTTATTGTTTCTTCATTGTATTTACATGTTTAATAGAATTGTTCAACAAGTTATAGATGCTTTATGATGGTTGTCGATTTTCGTTATATTATTAAAGAATGTATTTTCAACAGTTGTATGATTTCAATTAGCAGAGCACTGAAAAGGCATTTTTATTACCTATTAACCTGAAAACTGTTTAGCAAGTCTTGGCTGATTCTTTTTTGAAACCATAAGGTTATGAACACTTCATAATTTAATTGGACTATTCAAAATGCATTCATTCTATCAGTCACCTTCAGTAAACTAATGGCTAATCACAACTGCCAGTGACGTACTGTCTTAGCTTTGAGTAGAGACGATGGTATATCCCATTATGGAGAGGCCATCTATGGCATATACATAATATAAAAGATGAATGAGATTCCTCAAGGGGGTTCGATTTAAAGCTAAGTTTTAATAGCGATTGTTGGACGAGATTTGTCTCTATCTTTCACTGCAAGGTAACTAGACAAGAGCTCAAAAACGAAGCATTCATGTTCCAACACCAGGTACTATTGTTTCGAATCACATCAGTGGTGCTAGCCTGAATCACGAATGCATTTCTGGATGTGTCTGGGTAGGTACAGACATTATCTTCCCTTACGAAGACACCTTATGTGAGAAATAAGGGTGATTATTAATATCATGGCACCTCTCACTTGTCGCCATAGTGATATCAGATTTAAATTCATCTACAAAGAGAGTAACAGGTCTAATAATATTTTCTCTTATCAACCCGGTACTGGAGTCGTTACTGAGGGACTCAAAAAATATTCATCATTCCCAAACACTTCACAGCTTGTTTCACTCGAAGTTTCTTATATAATTCAGTTGTCCTCTACTTCCCAGTGAGTTCAGACAACACACGTTATATAAATTCAAGAAAAAACTGAAACTGCTCTTGAAATCAGCTGGATAGTTCAATTAGATACCGTTAATGCTCTCTTTTGTGGTATGTTATTGCAGTTTATCTTTTGTTTTTCTGTCTACTATTTTATTATTTATTTTTCAATTTTTTGTACTTACAACTTTCAAATATCCTTTTATGATTGTCTTTTTTTTAAATAGGTCAAGTTGAAAAACAGTGATCTGAAGCCGATTATTATCATCTGATAATTTATCCATAACAGATCGTGAAGAAGTGGTGAAAAACTTTCTTGTAGCCAGTCGCAATTATCAATTCATTTCTGAATCATTTTAAAAGTGTTTATTCTACAGATTGTAATAATTATAATAAAAGTAATATCCTCAAATTAAATAATTTATTGACAATTGATGAGATATCGGAAGAAAATATACTGAATGCAGCCTCTAAACTCAAAAATAAATTAACATGTGGCCCGGATAATATACCTTGCCAACTTGTCAAAAAACATATTAATATTTTGAAGTAACCTCTACTCATTATCTTCAACGCTATAATGAAAAAAGAGGGTTTATCCAGAGGAGTGGAAAGTATCACGGATTTGTCCGGTATACAAATCAGGAAATAAATCAGAAATCTCTAACTATCGACCGATTACACTAATCTCTGTATTTTCCAAACGTTTTGAGATTATTTTATTCAATTTGATTTATGCACATGTGACAAATTCGATATCAGAATTTCAACATGGCTTCGTGAAAATGAGGGAAACTGTGTCGAATCTTACTCAATTCATATCCAACTCTTTGGATGATAGATGTCAAGTTGATGTAATCTATACAGATTTCAGCAAGGCATTCGATAAAGTTTCCCATCAACAATTAATATTGAAGTTGGATGCATTTGGTATTTCCTCAAAAATAAAAAATCTACTAAGATTTCGTATTTGAATCATCGTAGTCTATATGTCAAATATAAAGGCGAAAAATCGGATGTATTGGGGAACCCCCACATAGTCGGAGGTTCCCCAAGGATCTAATTAGGGACCGCTGTTATTTTTACTTTTTATAGATGACATATGCGCTTCGATACAATCAACAAAGCTAATCTTTGCTGATGATTTAAAGCTTTTCAGAGAAATACGAGATTCGTCTGATTGTATGTTGCTTCAGAGGGATTTGTATTCACTCCAAAAGTGGTGTTGTGAGAATAAAGTCTTTCTATATGTTGGAAATGTAAAATTATGACTTATGCTCATATATTAAATCCATACCAGTTCAATTATACAATTGATAATATCGACTTACCAAAAGTTAATGATACTCTCGACTTAGGAATCTTATTCGGCAATAAACTTACATTTAATGCGCACATTGAAAATATTGTTCAGAGAGCTTCTAAATCGCTGGGATTTGTTATAAGAAACTGCAAATAGTTTAGGTCATTTGAATGTATTCGTTCAGTTTACTATAGTTTGGTAGTAAACTAGAGTATTGTGGTTCTGTCTGGAATCCTAATCAAACAAAATAGATTGATGCTTTGAAAAGTGTTCAGAAGAAATTCCTCAAGTCTGCGTATTATAAAAAACATGGAAACTTTACGGTTAGAAATTATGAATACACTTGCCTTCTGACTGAATTTAATTTTGTAACATTGGGAAAAAGACGAGAAATTTCAGATCTAATTTTCATAATTAATAATTTTCATTTCATAATTAATAATAATTTTCAATAAATATTCTATAGATTTATTTTTTTCTACCCTGAATCAATTTAGAAATCGTTTGTATAGATTAGTTACTTGCTGAATATCAAAATGTTCATTTATATTCAAATTTATCTAGAAATAGTTACCTGCTCTGTTATCGTATACTTCTTTTATGGGTCCTTGACCTGTTGGATGTAAATAAATTAATAAGGAAATAAAACCAAGGGAGGTGTAAATTTTTCTTAGGTACTGAACAAAATTAAAACTGTTATATCCTTTTTTTCATTCCCTTGATTAACGACAAGGAGACTTCTAGAAGCTTTTGGGTCTAAAATGTCACCACTAAACGGATTTGAAGTGAAACCTGATTCATCTCCATTGAAAATCCTTTTGGTATCTTTTAGTATATGGTAGAATTCATTGTCTTTTAGAAATTGTTCGAGTTCGTCAAACCACCATCTTGCAGAACATTCTATTACTGCTGCTTGAGCTTTATTTATTCCTTCGGATTTCCTGAGAAGTATTTCTGGATTCCTTTTCACTATACTATATACACTGCCCAGAGCAAAAATCACTATATATTTTAGTTTTCGGCTCATAATTTTTCAGGGGCCGAAAAGGTCGTTCATGGCCAGTGGATTTTCAAAATTATTTGTAGTCAAAATAAACTGGATTATAGAAACCAATTGCCGGCCGTAAAGTAATTCATGGAAAGAGCTCACGAAAGTAGGTATACTATTTACAGTAAAAAAAAATGTCAAGACCCATTTTGGTAATTCTAATGAAACATACAGAATTTATTTTTTACCGATTCTCCGTCCCTTTGACCGAAAACTCATATTTTTGTCGTACCTGTTCACGGCCAAAAATAAATTGAATTTAAAAATGATTTTGCTTAGTTATGTAAAAAACATACTTCAAATAACCCTTCTGAACAATCTACTATACTATATGCATCATAAATGAGAAAGTCATAAAATCCTATTTCATTCATTGACTGCATCTACTGAACCTTTTTCCAATAGAGATATCTGACTTCGCTATTACCTTGAAAAGAAGAAAAAAGTTCATGATTCCACCCTTTCTCAGGAAAGCAAATAAAAAATTTTTACTTTTCCTGGTATAAATTTCAAAATTCATATATAATTGCCTCAAATTTTGAGTAATGTTCGTGAAAATATTTTACAATAAAAATTGTGAAAATAACGAGAAAATAGAAAAAAGCAATGTAAAGAATCCAGATGTCACATTCGCTTTCCAAATGAAGGAAAAATACTGTGAAAGGACTTATACTCCACTTCAATAAGAGGGTTTTCCCTAATCGAGTTTTCCCGTTTCATAAAGAATATATTCAGTCGAATCTTACTTCTGCAACTGCCCTATATCAAAGCTTTGTTTTCCAAGGCATCATCGAATGATAAGCAGTTCAGAGCCAAAGTACGTATAATAATTACCCAAATCAGAACTTGAACTGGAATGAAAACCACTGCATACATTTCTGATTGATGACCATACAAAATATTTTTATCAATATCAATACGCTTCATAACTTGAATGAAGCCCGGTACAGTCATATTTGAAGCATTTCAACTTTAAATCAAGCAATAATCCTGGTTTACAATTATCAGTCCACCATAATCTAGTAACAGTTTGACCTTCAACGGCTCATGAACTACGAATTCCCTTCTATGATTAAGATCAGTCTGTTACCAAGAAAACTCTTTTGATCCATAATGCATGACTGACATCATCTTAATGTTCATGTAGGTGAAGTTTCATCTTTGCCTGTTACTTCTCTTATGAATACAATTATTATTTTTCATTATACCTTTTTTTTTCATAATCTATATTAATGAATTACTACATTTTTTTGCCCCAATAATGTTTACAGACAATAAAACAAAATATTTGATATTAATATCAATAGATGAGTTTATTTTTGAAAACATAAATCGCTAATGTAAATAAATTGTTGTAGATGTGAAGCTCTCATGAACTTTGTAGTGCGTCTATTGCGTTTGAATATGTTGAAGAGACAAATTTATTTATACTTTTATACAAGGTAACTTAGCATCCAAAAGAGGTGCTTAATATTTATTATTGTTTTCAGTCACTGCCTATAGGTACTTTCTGAACTTTGATGAAATTAGAAGTTATCCAAAGGCATTTTCGAATTTATTTTAATGACTGATATTTCATGCTGTGGATTATTTCTCATGAAACTGAATTGGATCTTCAGTATTATCTTTGGTATTAGTATTTAATGTTTTCATCCTGTGCTATATATGCGATATATTCAGGATAACATGTCGATTTTTGGAATCTTCTGAAGATACACTCAATCTGTAAAATACTCTCCAAGTGATTTTCACAAAAAAAATAATTTAAACGCTCCCAAAGTATAGGTATGTATATTTAACTCACATACATTTTGAATATTCTTAATTTTTTTGGGCTTTTATCTTTTCCACTAAATATTTGTTTGGATTAATAACAAGGGTGCAATAGTTCAGAAGTTTCCTCTTTTATTTCAAGGTCACATAATAAAGGCAAAGATTGGAGTTAATATCTGGTGAAAGAATCCACTGCATCTGTGACAAATGTCGAAAGACGAACACCGCCGGCTATATCCATCAACTCGAAGCAGATGTGTTTCGACACTCTTTTCTCTTCACATGGACTATAGTCAAGGTCAACATTGTGTTTGTGTTTACTTTGGTATTGCTTATAGTCTACTAATTAACAATATATCAAAAACACTTTTAGTATAATGCGAAAGTATTTGAAATGGACGCTTTAGAAGTTATAGAACATGTAAACAAAAAAAAATTAAAATAACAAATACCTATATGATGTAATTGACCAATACTTGATGAAAATCCATAACTAACTAACGTATTCAAAAAACACTTCATTGTGAGATTTTCACTAAACAATTTTACAAAAATGCAACATGTGTTTCGCCATACAATGGACTCTTCATGCGTGACTTTACTACTACTGCATAGTAAAGACACACCCGAAGAAGCCATTGTATGACAAAACACGTGTTGCGTTTTTGTAAAAATGTTTATTGAAAATCTCACAATAAAATGCTTTTTGAATACATAAAATTACAAATGATGTAGCAGGTATCTTGAGGTGAATTTACGCACAATCGATTAGCAAGTAAAAAGTTTCAATTAGCGAGGAGCAAGTAACAAAATCGATGACATTTATGAGTTCTCAATCAATATATTAATAAAATAGTACCATTGTCTAAAGATTCCTTAGAAATTGATAGTACATAAGCCCTAAGATTTTATCGGAAAAAAAGAAATCTGTAATATTGACTGTTGTATATGTATTAAGTGTATCTATTTACAAATATATTATTTAGTAATTTTTCAACACAGCATCATAAATTTCCATTTCAGCGAATAATGCGTTTAACAAACGATGAAACTAAACAGAAAACAAATTTGACAATTATTAGGTTAGGTCACATTTTATTGTATTCCTTATTTTTACTGTCTGTGTTCTGAAATGGGCCAATCAGCGGTCATTTGTGTATTATATACATGCGTACTAGTAAAAAAGTTGGTAAGTACGATTGAATTAAGGTAAGAAAGTTAAAATTTGCCAACTGTTTGTCGTCACTTTTTATCAGAAAATTGTTAACTTTTCTGCATAAAAGTGTCCATTGGAAAGTGAGGTCAACTTATAATTGATAAATTGTCACTTCGTAATTTTTACTTGCTGCTTGTTAATCGAATGTGCCACTAGATGTACCTCAAAGAGAAGTTGAAATTGAAAAAATGTTTAGCTCTAAAACACAGTGGGGCAGATTAATTTCATGTTTACCTCAGCTGGATTCTGTGGGTATGTATTGAGTCACAATCAAATGTTTCCTAGAATATTTATTCAAACCTACGTTCAGCGATGTAGTAGAAAAGAAGAGAAATGGACCAACACATTTCATTTTTCAAGGAAAAGTATTCTTTATAAAAATTTTTGTTAACTGAAAAATACAATCTTTCATCATCTAATAGGGTGCTTGAAGAATTAAAAATATTTTTTTCACAGCTTGAATGAAAATGGTCCATTCTGATGAAATCCATATTTCCACTATGAAAATATGGAGACAGCCCTAGAGCAAAGAAATATTCACATTTTGTGAATATTTGTGATACCACAGTTATAATAATATTTTAATAATAATACAGTAACAAGGAAAACGTCACTTGGGGGTAAAATATAGATATAAGAACAGAGGATCTGGTAGCCAGAACAAATTAAAATACAACACAAACACTATTCTTGAAATTAAATAATATAATTTAGAGCAGAATAAAATAAAGAATGCATTGAAACAAAAACTAAAATTATAAATGCAAGTACCTCAATTATTAGTTAAAAAATTCTTCAATAGTATAGCAATTTTTTTGGAGGGGGTAAGCTTTCAACCTTGATTTGAAAAGTGATATAGTGATAAAATCTTTTATTCAATTTTTTGAATATTTTGGGTCCAAGGTAAGGTGACTTTTGATATTGAGCGATTCAATAGGGAGCAGCTATTTGAAATTAATTGCTTTCTTTTTTTGGCAGATTCCCCCTTTTTTTTGTATAAAGATGGAGAAGTAGAAAGCCAATACCTTTCTCAAAAATTAGTCTCCCATAAAAATATATCATTCTCAATTCAAACAAGATTTTAATGGCTGGAATTGAATCAAATGAGCCAATGAATGTCATGACACACTGTGATCGATGACACAAGTAGATTCAACTCATTCCTGACAAATTTGTAATTTTATGAATGAGTTGAGTGCTTCTTCTAGTAATGTTGTCCAGATTGGTGCTGAAGAGGCAATAATGCAGGTGTTTTATTCCGAAACATTGGATATCCAGCATGATATCTGATTCGATTTTATAATGAATGTTTGGAGTACAAACTGAATAGGAAAAAGTGTTTTTTGTATAATCCAATGTTCATATAAAAATAGTTGTTTCGAAAGTATTTTTTCTTTCATGTAGTTCATATTTATATGAAAGTAGTTGTTTTAAGAGGGTTTTTTCTTCCAATTTGTGTAAGAAAGTTGCTTCTTTGCATGATCTACACAGCTTTGTAAAGAGGTTGATTTGAAATTGATTGCTTTCTTCTTTCCTTCTGGAAGATTCTCACATTATTTTGACTGAAGATGGAGAAGTAGAAAGCTATAACCTTTCTTTACCAAGGATTTTTATATTTAACGATTGAGGATGAGTTAATGAGAAGACACAACGTAGGTGGAAAATGTTCTAGTGGCTTCTACCTGGTTATATAAAGTTGCTATAATAATAAAAATAAGAATAGTTGGGGGAATCAGATTAATGACAGATGCTGAAGTATAACAAGTTAATAGTGAGGTAGTTTGGGGAAGTAATCGGAAACGAGTCTAAAATTTTATTTGCTCGCACAAGTTTCGACTTCTGAGGATTGTTGTTCGTAGGGGTGCGGTAGCTGGTTAATAAAAAAAACATATTTTAAACATAATTGAACAAATATATTAGAGTAGAAATATTTGAAGTATTACAAGTTGTATTTTTGTGTTAGTAAAAAAATGTATTGATATTTAATAATATTAATTGTTATTTATGTCAATTTTAAACTGAAATGATATATGAAGTGGCATTTTTTTATTTCAGATTTAGTGGCTCCAGAACTCATTTTGGGAAGATCGGAAGAATGTGATATAGTCATTCACAAGTCTAAATTTTTAGAGAAAGAATTAGTTTTTGTGAGCAAAGAACACTTTATAATTCAAAGAGATTTTGAAGACGAATTTATTGTCTACTTACACGACTTGAGCAAAAATGGGACTTACGTAAATGATGCTTTGGTAGGAAGGCATAAAAAAATTATCATTCAGAATAATGATTCCATTGCCATCGGCAATAAACTCAAAGGTATATTAATCAATTCTGTCAGTGGTTTCTCTAAAAATTATTTTTCAGTGTATATTTATAAGTCAATGAATCATCCAGTGGAAGAGAATTTCATTCCAGCAGAACTGAGAAAAAAATATGTAACCTCACGATTATTAGGTGTAGGTGGTTGTGGACAAGTTAGATTAGTTTATGATAAGGTAATTCTCCAGTAAATTATGAAAATTTTGAAAAATTTTCAGTTATTAAATGTATTTACACAAAATATTAATATTCTTGGTAAATTTTCATCATTATGGCAACATTTGTCTCAAAATTTGCCTATTCAATTTTATATTCTTTATATTATAGTTGCTCATGAAAGTATATAACAATGTTCAAAGGAGTTTCATAAATAATTGATAAAAAATCATTTATGTATACGATGTGGTGAAATTTAAAAAAACTTTAATGAACAATTGAAACTCGTAATGTAGAAAGAAGAATAAGAAATCAAGTTATGAATTCATGTTAATGTTCATCAATGTGGGATTGGGGAAAAGTTAGTAATAATGTGATATTTACCATTTTCAGTAAGGATAATGAAGTATTCATCAAACGTTTGTTTCTTTTTGAAAATTTATCATATTCATCCACAAAGGTCTATTTTGGGTCCAGTTTAATTTTTGATTTACATAAATTCTGTTTCAAAATTATTGTTGAAAGAAAATATTAAGTTATATGCAGATGACACAATATTAATTTATTTTTCTAGTGATACTGAAGAAATTCACAATAATGTGTTTAAATTATCATAAATTGAGTTTAAAATATGAAAAGTCTTTAACAACAAAATTATTAAATAATGTTAAAACAGAAAATATTCAGGAATGTACATTGATGAAAATCTCTGTTAGAATTCTCATTTTGTGATTTAAAAAAATGGACCAATTTTAGGAATATTATTTAGGATTATAAATTTCAAACCTTTGAAATATATATATTTTTTTATATTTTAATATAATCTACGAAAACAAAGTTATGCATTTATACATACATATACATACACACATAAATATATTTTTTTAAATGATGCAACTAATTTTCCTTCATTTTCAGTATTTTAATATTAATATAAGTGACAAAAAGGATTTGAAGCTTTATAACTCCTATTTAATTGTATGCAAGTGCTTTCGACAGCTGGTTGTGCTCTCATCATCTAGGATAGGCTCTACTCAAACTGCAGTATACATTCTTTTGATAATTTTTTAAATTTTACGATATTTTCAGTTTTTTATGTGATCAGGCAATTTATTGAAAGCAGAAAGAAAATCATGATTAAATCGTTTTTTGTTCATTATAGAGCTCGTATCATCGAGATGAAACAGATTATGTTGCCTTGTATCATGATCAAGAATTTCAGAATTTTTGATAAAAATGAGGTTAAATTTAAATTTTTTATT
>WOGP01002050.1:0-17531 GCA_015342065.1 Leptinotarsa undecemlineata
TACTTAACCCTCTATTAGTTCTCATTCCGAATAACGTCTTCTCATTATTATCCAACCCTGAGAGTCAACTAATCCCTGTCTTGTCTTCCCGTTCGCCATTATATCTTGATTTATCGCTCCGATCGCGGAATTGGTGCTTTATTCAACCACCCGACTTGAAATCAGTGATTTATACGATATCGGTAATGCGATGCAAATTTATGGTGAATGAGACGGTAAAGAACTAACACAAGGACATACACGTCTTGCACAACCTACTCGCCATATGGCTAAAGGCCGTGCAACAGGTTCCAGTATCGTGGTTTATTTGTTCGACTTGGACACTTGTTCACCGACTAGATTCACTAATTTTTCTTTGTCGTTTCTATACGGTGCATGTGTCGAAACTTAGTTCACTGAATATTCACAGATTTTTTATAAATGACGATCGATATTTCCAATACGAAATGGCCAGATGCAGTTTAATGAAAACAATACTTTTGTCAATTACTATTGGAAAAACGTCAATTATGTTTACATTTTCTTTCGGGCGAAAAGGCCAAATCATCTATAAATCACACCTTCAAACAAATCGCTTTTGACCAAATTCATTACTCATTATGTTCGACTCCAATCACAGATGATCAAATTCATAATTTAATGATTGTGTTTCGATTATTTTCAATCACAAATAAGCCTAATGAACTTATCTAGTCCAAAATATACGAGGTTCAGTACGATTACTGTCGGTTAGCGGCATTTTGGGAAATAATAGGATGCATATCCTAAAAATTGGCAAATCTAGTTTTCTAAAATGCTGCATCGAATGAATATAATGGCAGTTTTCCAACGCCTCCGGTTATAGCGGTAGTTGGTACCAACTTCCTCAATTCAAATGTAACATCCTGTATATTTTCACATATTTTAATACTTTGGTTAATTCTAATGTGAGTTTATTAAAAATATTCGAGTATTATTATTATTCGCATATATGAGCTTCGTCACATCTTTTGATACATTTTCGGATTGGTCGGTGTTTTCAAAGCCGTTGGTGGTGTATCGAGATCTTTCGAGGCTGTTGGTTGTCTTCACGACCCATATATCTGAGAATGTATCACGAAGTGTGGGTAATTCATAAATATCACATTTTTATTGATGCGGTTTGATAGTTTCAGTTTCTGACGATCTTCCGGCACAATGTGTCTTACTCTCCATTCTATATTATTGATTTCTAAATCTGCATACTTACCAATGAAGGAATGTTTGAATGAGCGTGCAATAATCAAAACATTGATAAACATAATATCCGCTTATTGTAATCTTCAGCAAAACCCATAAGATACTTCAAGGGCAAGGCCGTAGCCAAGGAGAGATCAAGGGGGGTTGACTTCCCCCTCCCCCGAAAGTTCTGCAAGCAACGACCATTCAAAAATTATATCAAACGATTGGCTTGTTTGAACATCACAGAAGCTATGATGATACCACCAACCGCAGCGATGGAATTATTTACTGGTCTGTTCCCTCTGGACCTGTACGTTGAGGATGTTGCGTTAATGGCCATGTTACGATTGCACACGGCTGGTGTAAACCTCAAATTAGGAATGGGTCAATTGAGGCTGAGCCTATGGGGAGAAGCGCTCATTGCGCAACCTCTGCTGCAAGCAACCAGTGATGCACTTGTACCCAGGTTTGTGTTTAATAATCCCTACAAAATACAAATAAAACAGAACACGTAACCAGATGCTACGAATGTAATACGCATATATACAAACGGATCAAAAACAAAAGGACGCTCAGGATGTTGAGTGTACTCCAGATTACTAAGCCTCCTAAGGATTGAGTAGGGAATAGGAAAAAAGACCAGCGTGGTTCAAAAAGAACTGGCTAGTATCTCGATTGCCATAGAAGAAATAACCAGAAGGAAGAATTTCTGCCAAAAAAATAACAATTTTCACTGATAACAGACAAGCCCTATTAGCCTAGAACATACAACGTGTTATCATAGGCCTAGTACTAGAGGGCCACAAAGATTTAGCCAAAGCCTTGGTAGATAATAACATTATACTAACGTAGATTAAAGGGCACAACATCGACAGGAGAAAAGTTAATCGCCTTGCCGACTCATTAGTCAAGGCAGCGGCTGGACTAAGAAATTTAGGACCCAGTGGCATCTACGGTCTGATGACTTCGACAATTGCGTAACTAGCCAAATGTTACACCCATGCTCAATCCCTAAAGAGATGGGATGAAGTTAAAGGATGCAATCTCGCCAGGATCACCCTGGGTGACCCTGGGAATCTGGCGCCGAAGAAATATCCAGTGATGACCAGGAAAAATCTACGCTCAACAGTGGGATTTCTGACTGGCTACTGTCAACTAAGAAAACACCTCCATAATATGGGACTAGTGGACACATGCACTCTATGCAGGATGTGTTAACAGGAAGATGAAACTGTCAGGCATATCCCATGCGAGTGTCCGGAGTTATCGTCAATAAGAGACTATGTATTCGGGGAGTCTTGGCCTACACCTGCCAATATAGAGGAGATGTCTCCTCGTGACATGTCCACCTTCCTGGAAAATACAGGCTCGACAATGACCTAGGAGGTCTCTACAGTAGGGAGGGTGAGTGAGTGTTCCAGTATACTATTGGAATTATAAAATCCGTTAGATATTTCATCAAGTCCTTGACAAAACGAACCAAGTGTTTGAAAAAGAATATTGAAAAAAACTTCACCGAAACACAATGGGAAAATCTTACGGAATGTGCGTACAAACTTTCAAATATCTTGGCGACACTACCTGTTTCCACATGTACCCCTGAAAGGACTTTCTCTTCTCTGAAACGCCTCAAAACTTATTCAAGAAATTTCACAAGCCAGGAACGATTAAAAGAATATATAGACAGCTGTCAAGTTGACAAGTTGACTAATTTTGATTGTGGTAATTTCAAAGTATAGCATCTATCTTTCGAGATGAAACAAGTTATAGAAACGATTTTCAATTTTACGAAAGTTCGTAAATAGCCAAAAGAAGCAGGTCTGGCTATGATATCAACTATTATACAATACTATGAAATAAGTAGTACCGAACTAGTGAAAGCATATGAATTATTTGAAATTACTTGAATTTAAGAAACAAAAAACCTCTAATTCATCGTCTGATCGACTCCGACTCTGGCATCAGCGATCTGGACAGCGACAATATTATGTCGGGCGAAGAAAACCAACCGGCAAATACTCCAAAAAAGAGGAAAAAAGTTCCAGAAATGGCTCAACAAATCAAACAGTTAAAACCCGGTTTTTCCCAGAATAAATGGACTCAATGGAAGTAGGGAACGAATAACTAGTAACATACGCCTCGAAAAATGACCGGGCAGAAACACGCAAAAAGCGGATAAGCCTCTACCCACACCCATCCTCTCAAAAGTGGGAAACTTTAAACACGATTGCTGCTGCACAAAACATCTACATATTGCGGCGGTGAACACAACAGATGGAATTGAAGTCCACCTCAAAAATACAGATGAATATAGGAGAATTACTCGGATCCTTGATCAAGAGAAAATACCCTACCACACCTATACAATAAAAAGCGAAAAACCACTCAGAGTATTTTTCGCGGGGTCCCGAAATCCATAGAGTGTGACGACATCAAGACTGTACTCCAGGGCATAGAATTTGAGATCTTTACCTTAACCCGCCTGAGTAAAGTTAACAAGGTACCGATACCGTTCGTGCTTGTTTCAGTTCCAAGGAGCCAAAAGAAAATATATGAGATCACCGAAATTCAAAACGTGCGTGTGAGCGCCGAAAGACAGAAGCCGAGAAACCGAGCAAGGCAATGTTACAGATGCCAAAAGTTCGGTCATACGCAACGCAACTGTAAAGCAGTTCCAGCCTGCGTTAGATGTACCGGACAGCACATGACCAAGGAATGCAAAATACCTAAAAACTCGCCCTTGCCATCCTTCAACTGCAAGGGAGAACACCCAGCGAGCTTCCATGAAAATAAAAGGGCCTCAGATATGCCGAACGAAAACAGACAGACCACAAACCCAAGGCCTGTCGGAAGAAACTCAATCAGGAGCAACGTCTCGTATGCGAGGGCCGTCTCATCGTCAGAGAACGCTTGCAGCTCTCCTGAAGGTCTCCCAACGGCCTTAAGGCAGCTGCAGGCGCTTCTAGTGAAGTTTCCGGTACTGCAATCCATGCTTGCCGGAAAATAATACAAGAAAAAGTGCCTAAACGGCCGCAAAGCCAAAGAAGTACGCTGTGACTTCTACACACAGGGCAAAGAGCCAAAAGAAGTCGACAGAGGACCATGCAATCCCCTGCCGCCCCGCCACAGAAACCCAAGAAAAACTCAAACAGCCGAAAGGATAGGAAATAAGACAATAAAGAGAGGATTGACTAAACGGTTTAGCATTAATGTCAATCCACCGTAGAATTGATATCGACACCGAGGAGGTAATTAATTTATTTGCTGCACAGAATACTAGAAAACTGAATTTGATTTTGTAAAAAGATGTTAATATTTCTGTAATGATTTTCTAATAAATATATATGATAATGTCACACAATTTTTTTTCTTTTGTTATTTTTATATTTTATGTTTTTCTACTGTTTCACCAAACCAAACCCATCCCAACATTATTTTCAAGCTACGACCTTGTTCAAGGGCAATATACCGCTGAATACATTGCTGACGGAATCCAGTATATCTTGATTATTCGTATCAAGCCCCCATCCTTTCCATTGTGGTAGTAATGTCGCGTTTTCCAACAACGGTCACTTGCTCGCCACCCATTTCATAGCGAATTTCGTCGAAGAGAAAGGCGAGGGCGTTCTTTGAAAGGTAGCATCGCTTCTACCGTGGCATCAGATGGTGTAAACTTCCCCTCGATATAAATGTAACTGTCTACAATATCGAGTATAAGATTTCGAAAATTGATTCCATCGTCTTGTAGGAGTAACATTTCCGTGTTCTGAAACGATGACTAATTTCAAAGATATAAAAATGGGACAAAACTTTTTCACATGGATCAACCTATACTTCAGGAGAGTTTTGAAATTCCAAGATAATTTTGAATCATTTCCATGAAATATTTTCCTCATCAAAAATCAATCGTCCACGAGATATTTCAATTTCTCTTGAAAAAATAATACATGCGCATGTTCACCATAAATCTACGGGCTACGGAACCTTAATTTCGGTTAAAGTTAATTAATAATTAACTGTCAGCTGACAGTTTAGAATTATTAAAAATGAAACATTGTACGATATGGGAACGTATATTCATTATTGGGGGCGAGTGTTGCTGAAAATCCAGGAACATCAATTGTGTATCATGAATAAGAATTGCAAATTTTAAGGTATCTACACCATATACTCACCATACACTACTTGCTTACAAAACTCACTTCACACAATGATTGAAGCATAATGACCATACACAGTGAAGAGAGTACGTTGAATGGATTATTGAACATCAACAAGTGGATGCTGATTTTTCGAGCAAAATTACTCTAATCGATGAATCATATTCGGAGAACCCACATGTAGAGTCGAAAAAAATATATCCACAACGTGTCACTGTTTGGTGGGTTGGAGACATCATTTAATCACACTTTTTGAGAATGTGGCTGGTTACGCAGTGAATGTAACTGGTACCCGATATCGCGACATGATAACACAGTTCTTTGTGCCGAAATGAGATGATAGTGATCTGACCAGTATATGGTTTCAACAAGATGGTGCCACATGCCATGCAAACCATGAACACATTCAAATACTGCCTGGGATACTACTAAGTCGCGTACTCTCTCGTTTTTGTGATCAGAATTGACCCTCTAGATCGTGTGATCTAACACCTCTAATGTTCTTTTTATTGGTTCTCGTTTTGTATTCATTCTACGCCAGATTCTAGTTTTAGCTTTTATTCACTCCACTTTGTTAAATTTGTTTCACAATGATGAAATAGGCTACTAATTGAATAGGTTTTACAATTAAGGTTGATACGAGAATATAGGTAGTTTTATTACATGTTCAATTTTCTTAATGACAAAGGGGCCCATCTACCGATGAAATTGCTGTTTTCCTTTGTATTACTTCATTTTATCGAGAACCACGAGAAAATCAGGGATAACTATGTATCATTCACAATATATATAAAATGCTTCCGGTTGGTTTGGTTTCTCTGCTTTACTTCTTAGAATTAAGTGAAACGTTTATCAAAATCTATTCAAAAACTTACCATGTGAAGATCCACAGCTTCTCTTTTCTTAAATCTTGGTTCGACCGGTTCCCTTCCTTTATACTCGACATAACGCTCTCTCAAAGTTTCTTCGTTCACCATTTCTGCCTGCTGTTGCTTCTTCTTCTTGCTGTCCCGTGTGAAGAGAGACTTCATCTGCAAAATCAGATGAACACTACGGATTATATGGATAGAACAAGAACCCGTGAATGCCATACTTTCGTTACTTTATAGAAGTTGAAAGTTTTTCAACGATTCAACGAAGGTAAGTAACGATGCAATGAAATTTGGATCATCGTGGCTTTACCAGATACCAAGTTTGCTACCAAGTAGCAAACGAGTGAGACCCCCTGATGAATACCTTCAAACTTCAATAAACCGTTACGGCATTCATAATAATAGCTGATTTTTATGTATGTTGATTGGCTTACTATATGGCTGACCACACGCGTATAGTTGAAACTAAAATGTAACCAACAGACAGTTCAATCATTCAATGTTCATAATGTATTCGAACGAGAAAGACGTATTTGTTGCTATCACTTCCCCTGTTCAATTTTACCAAAATATAAAAATGAAGGAAACGATAACTCATGAACAGTTTTTCACGAGGTATGATGAAAATGAAAAGTAAACAGAACATAAACGCGCTAGCTCCAGTAAAAAACCTTACTGGGCACTGTTAGTTTTCAGTTGAACTCGAACACACGCTAAGTTGAGTCAATCCTTCAAGTTGAAAATGTTGAAATTACATTATTTTCAGTTCAACTTTATAGTAGAGTTCAACTGGGACACACACACAATTTTAAGTCACAGATATCTGCCAGTTGAAACTGCACTTGCATGGCCGGTCTTATAATATGTTTCCCTGAAAACTCAACAGTTTCTACAGCTGGCCAGACAAACTCAAAGGTTGGCTGTAGATGTGAGAATGAAGCAATATACATTCATGCGAATGTGAATGAAATAGCGATGTACA
Organism: Leptinotarsa undecemlineata; assembly: GCA_015342065.1. Classification (NCBI taxonomy): domain Eukaryota; kingdom Metazoa; phylum Arthropoda; class Insecta; order Coleoptera; family Chrysomelidae; genus Leptinotarsa; species Leptinotarsa undecemlineata. The sequence continues at coordinate 7,215 of WOGP01002050.1, forward strand.
TTTTATTGTTGGTTTCTCTTTTTTAATACAATTCAAACATTTTTTTTATTCCTTGTTCCACCCATCCAATCAATGTTATGTCATAGTTGGTTCGATTCCAACTATGTCATTTTGGATTTTCACTGCATATTATCTAACTTTATTACCAGATTGCATTTATATTACAGAGCATACAAATGAAATCGAAAGCATATCCTGTATATCTTACATGTGGGGTGAACGAAATATGTGCCATAAAAGATCAAACTCATTATCTCAATATGCCACAAACTGCAATAGATGCATTTGTGGTGTATTGAAGAATAGCCTCTGCCACAGAAAAAACCTGTGGCAGAGAAAACCCCACTTTTTCTGATTACCCCGAATTACCTTTTCGAGCCCACTCTTCTTCTCAGGTTTGGGTGGCTTCTTCTCTACTCTCTTCAAAGTGGACCGCACAATATCCTTGTCTATTTTCGGGTCATAATGCGAGCCGTCATCGATACTTCTCTCTCTGGGAATATAATCGTTCGATCTGAATTTACTTCTATACTCCATACTTTCCAAGTTTCGGTAGGGATCGTCTTCTCTAGAGTGAGCTCTATCTGAGTCATACTCGCGCCTCCTCCGCTGATTAAAATTATCTTCCGTGTGCTGCCTTTCGCTAGCTATCAGCAGGGAGCTCGCAAACCCTTCATCTTCACTTTCATTGCAGTATTCCCTCCTCGGACGCTGACGGGTAACCTTAAAGTTATCCCCAGAGTCCCTCCTGAAGTCATTTTCGATACCAGAATCAACAAACTTATCCTTTCTCTCGTTCTCATCCATGTATCTATCAGAAGCGTATTTCGAAAAACTTGTTCTACTCTCAACCTTATCCCTCCGCAGAGAGTTGTTGTTTTCTTGATATGACCTCAGATGTATATCAGGGGAGGATTTGTATATGGTTCTGTCTTTGAGGGTATGTTGTTGCCTCTCGTCCCTGACTTGGTGTCTATGACCAGTTTCGAACTTCCTGTTTTCTGGTGAGGATCTGTAGTCGCTTATTTGCGAGTCAAAGCTTTTGGGTTCACTATCGAACCCGTTGCCGTAGTATCCGTTGCTCGTTTCGAAATCTGACCTGTCTTCTGCCTCTCCAAAGAACTGCATGGACCTAGATTCTGTGGTGTGTGGTTTGCCGTATTTGCCCGGCTTTGTTTCAGATACGTACTTCTCCCGGAAACCTACAGGGCTACCTGATCTACCTCGATAGTATTTCGAAGATGTTTCGGTGACATAGATATTTGTGGGAGTGGGGTTTTTTATGTATTCCGGGGAGGTGCGCAAGGAGTTGTCGTTCAGCCTTCTGTTAATTCGCGATTCCAGCTGATCCCGTCTTGCGGTTAGATCACTGCGACCATTCAATATCGTTGTCGAAGAAAACCCATTTTCATGAGGTTCTGTCAAACTTTCGCGTCTCTTCGAGTCCATACCGTCTCCCCTTCCCCTGGAGGAGGAGTCAAAGTAGCCTGTCCGTTTGGCTCTGAGGTCTTTCTTTTCGTAGCTAGAGTAGCCGTTAGTGTACACGGGATTCCTAAACTTTGGAGTTATGGGACTTTCTTCTTCGAACTTGTCCACCTCATCAAAGAAGTCATTCATTCTGTCATCACCAAACCGCGTAACTGGTTTTTCTATTCTGATGAATGTTTGGTTTTCTTCTCCTCCAAGACCCTCGTCCGAATCTGAATGTGGATGTTTTTTACCATTGGTGTATGCGGTATGAATGGTCTGTTTCGCTGGTCCGTTTGCATTGCCAGCGCACACCACCTGAGCGTAGATAATGGGACTGCTCAAATTGGGATGAGTCTCGTCAGGGGCGTACTTTTCGGGACTAACACCCCGTGTGTAAGAGAAAGGTTGATTGTTGTTGTGTTGAACCGAGGCATGTGGGGTTATCATCACGTTCGTTTTGTGAGGAGGGGGTGAACACGAATCAGTACTGAGCCTCTTAACCATGGAATCTACAGTTCTGCCCTTGGTGAGCGGCAGCTTGTCCACTGGCTTCTGGCTGCTGTGAATCATTTTCGGGGAATTGTTTGGGTTTTCCAGGTGCTCTATTGCCGCTTTTACTATAGGTCCAGGACTGTTAGGAGGAGATTTCGCTACTTGGGGTTCGGCTAAGTTGCCCTTCGAAACAGCTTTGTTGATCTCGCTCTCGACTTCCTTGAGCTTGATAGCTTCATTTGTTTTGTTCTTTTTGTTGGCGATCGCTTTGAGTTTCTTTCCTAGCGCAGAGTTTTTGAACTTTTTAGATTTCGTAGATATCTTCTCTGCCTTGTCGACGTCTATTATGATTGGCTGTGGCTTTTTGACTTCTTCCGGTGGCTTCTTGACTTCTTCCGGTGGCTTAGGTCTAATACCGGTCTCTTTGTACAACTCTTCGTCAACCTCGTCGATAAACTGTTTGAGCTTCTCGGTTATGCTATCTTTCTTCTTTTTTCTGAGCGGGGCGCGAAGATTTTCGTCATCGTAAAGGTTTTCTTTATCGGTTTCTTGTTCCGGGTGTGAAAAATAGTCCTCGCGTTGAGCAGTTTCTATTATCGGTGACAGCTGTTTCTTTTCTTTACGGGGTTTCACTCGTTCCGCCCCGTCACTACCAGATCTTGTTACTTTTCGGTCACTAATCACTTTCACTTTCGATTTTGTTGTCGATGCGTCACTGACACTGCGTCGCAAATTGGATTTTTTCGGTTCTGGCTTCTTTTCTCTTCGGAAAATTTCGAAAACGGAAGGTTTTTCTTGAGTAGTGCCTGAGATGAATGCTCGAGGTGGTTTTTGAGGTGCAGAGGAATCTAATGGAGTTCTTCGCTTCGAACGTCGATCCAAGGAACCGGAGATGGGCTCCTGGTTTTTGTGTTTTTTTCGATTTGGTAAAGTGTAGAATTTTTCCGGAAGGACACCTGAAACAAACAAAACAAGGCATCAAGTTTTTGCTTCAGTATTCTTTCAAGTAAGTGATTATCAAACAACTGAATTTTAGAAATAGTTGGTGCACTGTACATTGTGAAATAATTCCAAAAGGTTGAACGAATAGATTTACATGGGAAATATTATTTTGATAACTCCGCCTCGAAATTCATTTCTTGACTGTTTCATATATTGATACACATTTATGCAAGTCATAGAATGAAATAGTCTACTATAATGTAATGAAAGTAATGAATATGAGTTCAGTGCATTTGACGCTGATGATGATCTGAATCATCCACTTTACGTGAAAGAAGCCAACAAAATATTAATGAAAAGAGAAATGAAAATTTCTGTTTTTTAACACTTTTATTTGTAACTAACGTTACTGCAGTTTCATCCTATACGGACATTTTCAAACTAAGTTCTTTGTATAAGTGTTCCACCATCAACAGGCTTCAGCTAGAAGACAGCAAGAGCTCCACAGAGAAGCCGCCACAACCAGTACGTTTGCTTCCCCGCATCAGAGGATTGTCCGAAAGGATAAGAAGAATTGGGTCCAAGTATAACATCACAAACCGTTTCAGATCTGGGAACACTATCCGTAGCAGCCTCATGAAAACCAGGCCGCCAAACGCGGACTGCGATTCCAAGAATTCCATTTACCGGATACTTTGCGAGTTAGGAGAATCATATATCGGTGAAACTTAGAGACCATTGAAAGTTCACATTGCCGAACACAATAAACACATACAGCGAGGAGAAACCAGCAAATCCGGAATAGCAGAGCATGTTTGGACTCATCAACACATAATATCAAGTGGGCTCAAGCTGAAATCATCCACAAGGAGGATTACTGGTTTAGGAGAAAATGCAGAGAAGCCGCATATATGTTGTCCAATAACGCATTTAGTCAAGCTAACGTAAAAATACGTAACCTCTAATTAAGCGGAACACGACCAACTCTCGCCAAACGGTCTGTCAGCTCCCGCTAAAACCAATGAAGCGGGAGAGGGAAGAGGGGATAGGTGAAAGCACTCGAATGACCTAGAAATAGTCAGATCTCTGAGAAATAAGTTCAGTTATCACCCGAAGACAATTGTGGATACTAACAATCGAAACGTGGTGAGGTAACTTGGTTTGGAATCTTTCAATTTTCATTTCTTGTTAGTAATTTTTATTTTTCGGCTTGTGTTAATAGTTCAATTTTTTTTGATTTTTTGGTTGTTGTTTGTATGTTATTTCATTGTGATTTAAGTTTTTTGCTTAATAGAATTGCTAATATTTTTTTACAGATTCTTTTAGGGATTTCAAATCAGTTTATATCATATTAGACAATGGATGTCCGAACTAATGAAATGCGGGAAAGTAGTTGTTTTCCGACAAACCAGAATTGACTTTGGAAGTATGTTAGGAGAGATGAATGTTTCGAAATTCCATTTTGAAAAATGTATGTGATGGAACTGGCCGATACTTGATGAAAATCTACAACTCATTCATTTAACACTTCATTGTGATATTTCCACTAAGCAGTTTACAAAACCACATCATGTGTGAACTATGTATCACTTCTTCATACAGTCTTCAGACCTACACATTCAATTTCTTTCAGAGTGTACATGAGATTGAATTTTCGGCTTTTAGGGCTGTGTTGACGAGATGGTTCTGTTCTTTTTTATTTATTCAGTTTCATAGGAATACAAATGATATTCTAAGAAACAAAAAAAATATTACAAGCAGTAGTCAAAGTACGGCACAAATTACACATTCGAATTAGATAGGAAGAAAACATGGTTCTTTATTTCCAACATAAAGAATTCAAAAAATATCGTTGTCTGTATTATTTGGGATACAGTTATAAATTTTCAGACAACGATGCAGAAGGGAATACATGAAGTAATTTGTGTTTGTTAACGATGTATTAATGAACACTTGGTGATATCGGGTAGGATATTGTGGAATATTATATTGAATCAGACCGTTGAGTGAAAGGTTATCGGCCGATTCATTCATAATTTTGAAGGTGAATCTGTTGTCAGAAATACCTATTCTTTCAGCAAGACTGATTAGGTTCACTTCTCGACTAACGTAATCTATGACGCAATCTATGAACCTATTTTGAATGGTTTCGATTTGTTTTATATATACTGACTGACACTCTTTTTGACAGATCACGCGTGAATCGTGTCTTGTGTCATTGTCAAACTTGTTCAGTTTAGTCTAAAATTTAACCATGAATCGACTTACGAATGGACAACGCTAGCAAATTATTCAATTTCATTATCAAAATTCATGATCGGTGAAGAAAGTGCATCGTACACTTGTTCCAATTGATGGGCTGTTTCGTCAGCCAACTGAGCTATTCGGAAGCTTGTGACTAAATTTCGAACCCAGTTTACATTATTGGGCATTAAACCACCAACACGCATACGTAGAGTGAGAACCGAAGAAAATATTGCGGCTGTATCCGCCAGTGTTCGTGATGACCGTGAAATGTCGATTCGCCGCCGTTCGCAACAATTGGACCTCTGCTACTCCACTACGTGAAAAATTTTGCGAAAGGATTTGGGTTTTGAACTTTATAAGATACAACTGGTGCAAGAATTGGAGCCACACGACCTCAAAAAACGTCTAACATTTGGTGAATGGGTGAATGGCAAAGTTAGAGGAAGATCCACATTTTTATCGAGAAATTGTGTTCAGTGACGAGGCTCATTTCTGGTTGAATGGATACGTTAACAAGCAAAAGTCACTGTTTGGTGTGGTTTATGGATCGGTGGCATCATCGGGCCGTTCTTCTTTAAAGACGACAATGGCCGGAACGTTACTGTGAATAGCGAACCCTACCGTATGATGATTGACGACTTTTTGTTGAAATAATTGGACATAACTGACATGTGGTTTCAACAAGACGGTGTTACATGTCACACGGCACGCGAAAAATAATGTTGAGAATATTATGAGTTATTAGCAACTACATGATCTATTACTTTTTTCTCTTCTCTATCATTGTTGATAGAGAATGATAGTAAATAAGTATGTTTATAATTATTTTCTTACACTCACTGTATACTTTTTGGTAGGGGTGGAAGATTCATAGCATGTGGCTAACACTTTTCCTTTTAGGTTTAAATTTATTTTTTATGCATAATAAACGATATTATTATTATTATGAACATTTCTCTCAGACGAATGTTTCATACATAGGGTCGAGCTACATTGAAGTCAGTAGAGTTGTTTGGATCGGATCTTTCCTGCACTAATGAGAAGTAATACCTCGAAACTGGTATATAGGTGATCTATTCGACTGATTTCAGCATAGTCCTGCTACTGAATGAATGAGAAGCATCTTCGACGTATCTTTCATGAATGTCTGTCGATATAATTCAATGTCTATTAACCAGGAAAGTAGTTGTTTTTAGCATGCATTTACCAGAAACTACTATGCAGGTACGTTGGGAGGGTTGAATGTTTGGAGATTATATTTCGAAACATTTATTTTCTGAAAATGATTCATATTTCTACGGACGAATGAAAAAAACGACAACTCCATCAGGTGTGGGCCAGCCATTTTTGCAGAACTCGATTCCGCATTTGTGGGCGACAAAAAAATGCAATCGAAATGACAAACCAACTCATTTCAGTGGGCAGTCGTCGTTCCTTTTATATCTTCTCCTCGAATTCAAGAAGAAAACAACGAAGTTGCGCAAATCGTTAATTTGCATACCCTCTTGGAAACTGGACTGCAATCTCTCGGATCTGCCCTACCACGTGTCCTGAAATGAAATACACGCAGGATGTTCGTCTCATAATTGATATGCATATTAAGTGCATTCCGCTGGTCTTAAATTGATTAATCAAACTCGGATGATCCGATACAAAAGTAAAAAGTATGCGATAATGAATTAGATCCTTTGGAAGGAAATTGAAAAAGTCATCATGAGAGTTACGCTACGATTCTTTCATGATCATACATACAGGGTCACTCAAAAGTATGGATGTTTCTTGTAGTAAATTTGAATACCACCTGCCACTGGTGAGTAAAGTAAAAACAATTAATGTAATTTTCTTTTATTGTCTTTTCTTATGTTGAACAGTTATTCAGAATTCGAGGTCGATTCCTCGCCATTCAATAAAATGTAACTGAAGTGTATGCGTCTTATGAAACACATTAAATGCTATTATTATACAAAAACATTACAATTCATGATATTTTTAAATTAAGGGAGGTATGGAAAGGTCGCATGAGGTTTCGGTCAAGATTTCATAAAGAATTTGGTTATCATCAGGAGAGCATTTCTGTATGGTTTCAGAGAATATTGTATTTTTTAAATAATCTCAAAGCATTAGGTTCTTGTAAATTAACGAGATTTTTCACAGAAGTAGAACACTATATCTTTTGCCTTGTTTCCTAATTTCGATGTACAGAATGAGGAAGTTCCCAACGCAGAAGTTCAGACACTCAATGAAAATAGAATTGTGTGAAGAAGCTAAATACTTTACTTTTCGAGATCAACAAAGGAGAAGCAGAAGTAGTCACATATGTTAAAATGAACAGAAATCACTGCTTATTTGCTCATTTGTACATCAAATATTTTTATATGAAATAATAAATGAATGAAATCAATATTTTCCTAAGCTGAAAAATTTCAGGAACTTTCGTAACCTTATTCCGGGATTATGTGACAATACACTGCGGATTTATAAACGATGTCAGATATGTGTCATTCCCACCGGTGTTTCCCAGGGTAGCATCCTAGGACCTATTCTCTTTGTTTTATTCGTACATGACCTCAACAACAGAAATTGTTAACATTGTACAGTGCAATTTGCAGACGATTCTTCGTTACTCTGAAGTCTTCAGATTATGAGGGATTGTCGAGTCAGGCCAATCAAGCAGTTGCTAATATGCAAAAATATTGTTCTCAAAATGATCGCATTGTTCTGGTCAAAATAAATGGCAAGTCAATACAACAAAACTCATCTGTAAAATGTTTAGGTTAGAATTACCATCCTTGCCAACATATTTGACTTAAATTGAGCTGTCAGAAGGTTTTTTTTCCTTTCAAATAATAACTGAGAAAAACATCTTCTGTGATGGCATGAATTCTTTCAAATTATGAAGGTTAGGTAGGATAGTTTGATGTACCAGTAACTAATGGAGCCACCATGCAGCGAATCGCGTTTTGAATGAAATTTATTGTGAAGATTCTATAGCACACAAGCACTAGGAAACTTATTCAGGGTGCTCAAAGAGCGGTGCCCATTTGGAAAAACCTTCTCGGGAAGTTTTTTCCACATAAACGCAGTTACCCAAAGGAACAAATTCTTGAACTATGAATTTCGAGGTGTACTTAGTTGAACCTCAGAACGATGAGCAGCTACAGTCTGTCGCGTACTTCTGATATTTAACGCTTTTGGTGGAATTAAATGTGCCAAGTCACTTGAACACTTTCCGTGAAATTATCCATAGAAGAGAGACAAATCACCAACCTTTCTTAGATGTTCCAGACTATCAAGGTTGTAAGTAATGTTTGTGTCTCCAATCAGGCGGATAGCTCTTTCCTGGATGGAAATTAGTAGCTTCAGGATATGCTTAGGGGTGGAGCTCCATACATGAGAACAATACTTCGAAGAAGATCTGATCTGAGCTTTATAAGGCATCAAAATTTGTTGAGGTGTCCAAAGTTTTCTGGTTTGAAACAGTGTTTCAAGCTTTTGAGAAGCAGCCTTTGCAATTCCAGCGACATGTTTGTTCCAAGACATGTTCGTACCCATTTTAACTCCCAACAAACTTATCAAGGCAGAAAGCGGAATTGTCTATCTTGACATTGTTATATCCAGTCCGGAGACATTTATCTTTCTGGAGAAAACCGATGCCTGGATTTTAGTGGCATTGAATTGAATCTGGTTACTTTCATCCCGATTCGAAATCGCTTCTAGATCCTCATTGAGATTTCGAAACTCCTGCTGCCGGTGAAGATGTACATCCGTAGCCAATGCCTTGGATTCCAAATGAAATGACGTCAATAAGTCATTGATATCTCCAGGAAGCTGGATAGCCATATACAGAAATCATCTGACAAGACATGGATTAATATATATTCTCTTTCTGAAGTATATTGTTTCGACGCTCGTACACAGCGAAACATTGTTGTAGAGTGAGAATTTCAGAGTAAATTTTCTGAGCGAAAGTATTCTGAAAATTCGGGGTATTTAATTAGGTATGACGGTAGCCTAATGGGTTGACGTGGGTGGTTGATTGATACTTTCTATCGTCCAACCCGTCTTAGGAATGACACGTTTGAAGGTGATACTTCCTTAGTTTTTAGCTCGCACAAGCTTCGACTTTTTTCGACAGATTTTTTTCAACAGGTACATCTAATTCCAGATTTACAGAAAAATGAAAGTTTTTCTCTCTGAGTTTACTTTTCCAGTCGCTTAGTGTAATTAGCTCCCAATAGATTAATTATTCACTTTATGGAATTGTTAAACACTCACAAGACATTTTGATTGTGATTCTTGCTGTTACAGAATTTCTGTTACAGATATAAATCAATTTCTCATGAGTGACACTGAGTTGCATCATTCAAATCATTCAGATCATTTTGGATAATGATAATATATAGTAGAATATGAATATGCACTAGAATATGAATAGTATAGGTTGGCAATGATAATAACTAAATCGAAGGTGAAATTAAGAATGAGAGTAAAAATCGAATAGAGACAAACAAAAGAATGCATTTTATTTTCTACCTTAAGAACCGTTGGCTGGACGAAAAAAAACAGGAGACCATTTTCATAAGAAAGAGAGCAATTACAAAAATAATATTTACTTGAGAAAAGGAAAGTGGCTTATAATGATTATGATAACAAATATGGCAGGACATGTTAACAGTGTTATCAGTGACTTCTCTCCACTGATAACATTAACAAAACTTGTACTACGGAAAATGTTTTTTATGCGTTGTTCTTTTGTACCATGTTATGTTTTGTTAAATTTCAACATCGTCTATCTCAGAAATAAAGCAGTTGGGAACCTGTGTTCATATAAGAATTTTTCTCTAAATCATTCAAAGATTACCGCACTGCAGGAGGATCAGCATCCAATAATGGAACACCTTCTACTTAGGTTAGATTAGGTTAGGTCTAAAGTGTGCTAAAGACTTTATTGTGGCTTACACCTAATCACACTCGGCCAAATAAACCCAGCTTCTTAACGAAGCCGATTAGTTTGTATGGTGAGTGGTCTTTCAGGTCATATGGTGAGAATACGGATATGCCGAACTCTAAGAACCTGATTCGGTCCCCAGCGAGGCAGGCACAAAGTATATGCTCCGTTATTTTATCATTTTTCAAACAACCATTTGGTATCTAGCTTCGAAGGGT
>WOGP01002051.1:0-17530 GCA_015342065.1 Leptinotarsa undecemlineata
TACAAAAAATTCTCTTTTCACAACTTCTTCTGTCTTCGATATTGTGAAATGTCCAATTTCATGCGACTTTCTAATCAATTCAGTTTGCATAGATTTAGGTGCTACAATCAGCTCTTTTCCATTTTCATATTTATGAAGAATACCATTTTTCACGAAAAAATCTTATTATATGGTCATCAGTTTCCTGTACTACTTTCAGTCGCTCCATTATTCCGTCTTCTTCTGTTAATAAATTCGTCATCATCATAATAATTGGATTACGACATGTGACATTCTACTTCCTTTCCGATGTTCAATCTCATAGGAATACTCCTCCAATAATAATGCCCATCTAGCAACTCTTGTGATTAAGTCTTTTTTATTCATCGTTTTATGAAAAGCTGAACAGTCTTTCATAATTTTGAATTCGAAACCAAGCAAATATATCCGAAATTTTTCAACAGCCTGAATTATCGCCAAAACTTCAAGTTCATAGCTGGTATATTTCTCTTCAGCTGGGGTAGTCTTCTTGTGCAGACTTGTGCATAAGGTAAGCTCCATACCCATACCTACTTGCATCCGTATGTAACTGCGTCTCCTGGCCCTTGTCTGTAGATACATAATACAGGTTCAGAACTGAGTAATTTTTTCAACTTCTCAAATGATTCTTTTTGAATATATCCAAAAATGAGTTTTTGTTCCTTCTTCAATAAGTCACTCAAAGGTTTAGCAATGAGAGAATAAAATGCGATAAATTTCTGGAAATGACCTGTCAAACCTAGAAAATATTGAATTTGTTTGAGCGTAGTTGGCTGTATATAATTTTTTATTATCAATGTCTTTTCACTGGAAGGTTGCATCATCTTCAATGATAAAACCCAAAACTCTACAAGCGTCTTCAGTGGCTGACATTTCTTCTTTTCAATGTCCAATCCATAGTCTTTAGCAACTTGTAAAATTCTTCTTAATCTCTGCTCCTTCTTCTTCAGTTAACTCAGTATTATTATATCATCCATATAATTTATAGCAATATTTTCACTAACAAGCTTTCTGAAAATACTGGCTACGAATCTCTGAAATACCGCTGGACTATTACATAATCCAAAAGGACATTTTAGAAATTCATACTGTCCATTATGTGTAACGAAAGCAGTGTATTTAATACTGGTTTCTTCTATATCTACATGAAAAAATCCATTCCTTAAATCAATTGTGCTGAAATATTTTGTACCCTGTAACCTATTTAATACATCTTAAATTAAAGGAAGAAGAAATCTGTCTTCAATTATATTTTTATTTAATTTTCGAAAATCACAACATATTCTAGAGATGCCATCCTTTTTTCTTACAAGTACCAGTGGGCTGGCAAAATCCGATGAACTAGGTCTTATTATTCCTTCCTCTAACCAATTTTCTATTTGTCTCTCCACTTCTTCTTTTTCAGGTACTGATAACCTTCTAGGACTCTGATATACTGGCTCCTCAGTCTTCATTATGATCTTCATTTTGATATCCGTAATCATCTTCTTCTCCGGAATATAGTCTTCTAGCATTTCCTTCACTTCTTTTCTACACTTTTCATTTTTTATGTGGCTGACATCAATTACCTCAACAGCTTTCTCTTCCTCCACGGTCATATTCAATAGAACATTTTCTTTTTCTTTTTTGAAAATTAAAATTTCACCATCTCAAAACGATACATCTGCTTGAAGCAATAAGTCATTCCCAACAATACCTTTGAAATTCGAAGTTTCAGTGGGTATGACATGAACTTTCAATACAACTTCTTCGCCATTGACCAATAAATTGTTTTCGAAAAATCCTCTTGTTGAGATTCTATTTGGTCCGATTCCTCTCAGACGGATTGAATGATTATTTAGTTCAATTGATTTGAAAAACATATCATAAACATCTTGTCTTATTGCAGTTATATCACTACCTGTATCTAATAGTGCAGTCAACTGAATACCATCTACAGTTATATTCACACTGTTTCTGGAACCCATTTCTATTATTGTTATATTGGAACTGCAAATGTCTTGATTTCCATTCATTTTTTTGGACAATTTGTCGAAACATGTCCATATCCAGAACAACTGAAGCACTTCGTTCTTTTGAATTTATCAGGACCTTTTCCAGACATATGACCTCCATTGCCACAGTTGAAGCAACGTCCCTCGCTTCTCTTCCTGACATGCTTGTCATCATTACCCGTCTTCATTTCCTTTCTCCAATCTTTTCAAGAATCTTTACCTTGACTTCTTTCATATCCTTGAGTTGATCTACCAGCTCTCACTTGTTCATAGATCTTGACTTTGTCTTTGAATACAGAAAAGTCTCTTGCTCCATAGAAAATAATTTTATTTGAAGTATCATCCTCTATACCATAAATGATATATTGAATTACAACCTCTTGCCCATGATTTGCTCAACTTCCTATTTCCCGCATGGAAAGAACATAGTACTGATTCTTCTCGTTTCTTTTTTCGAGCCATCAACAACTTATGTATCTGAGCACTGCTTACCTTAACTTCAAATTCTGCTTTCAATTTCTTCTTCAAAATTGACCATTTTGAATGTAATTCATTTCTCAGACTGAATAAATAACTTGGCTAATCCAGTCAAACATTTTTTGCGTAAATCAATTTCTGTAAATCATTCCATCCTGTGAGTTTTGAAATTTCCTCGAAGTCCAAAATCCATTTATCTACCGGATAGTCATCTTTTCCGTCGAATGTTCTTATATTATCCTCAACATCTCTAAAACTTCACTCGAATGATTCTCTTCTTTTTGATTTTCCGCCTCTTTTAACACAACCGCCATCATCACTATCACTTTGTTCAGAATCTCCATTTATTTCTGACTCCTCGTCTTCTACCTCTTCATCTGTCTGTCCCTCATTGATTTCATTCACAACTTTCAAGTCATTCATAAAAGAACAAATGCGATCTAATAAAAGAACAAATGCGATCTAACACTTCATCACTATTACCCGAATAATCAAGATCAAGTATGTGGCACACAGCAACAAGATCAGGTAACTGCACTTCCTGTTTTATTTCACTTACCTTTTTTTATATTTCTCTGAACCTTTATTCAAATTGAAACCAGAAAAAGCACGTAATGAACTTCTCGTTTTCCCCAGGTTGACCGTAGGCAATAACGTGTAACGCCTTAATCCCTTTCAAAGAACCGCTAGAAATATTTTTAGCTATTTTCGGAATATCACCAAGGTTAGCCATTATAAATATTCTGTATAATGTTAAAAAACAGAACAAAAGTGATAAAGTGAATAATCAGTGGGTATTCAATAATTTTTATAAATTTAGTGAAACAAAAATAAAGTACCTTATACAAATCGAGTCACGACTTCAAAATGAATTAGCTTCCGAACTATGAATAGCAAAATAGATCAAGTGAATATTTGACATTTACAAAAGTCAAAATGAAATATTACTAAATTAGTAATAAAACAACTCAAAAATTCTTCAATTAATTTGAAATCAAACTGTAGTAATCGTCGTACTCGTCTATGTCTCCACTTGATGAGGACTAAAGGAAAATATATGCCTACTACCTTATCGGATTCCCAATTACCAAGCTAAATGCAGATGGTGAATCAAGGATTCAAATTCTTTCCACAAACTAGTTGATGCGCTTCAAACCTTCCACTTGCTGCCGATATGATAGTCTTGTCGCCCTCTGTTCTCACAAGATTATAATAACTTTCCTTTCTTCGTCTTTCGTCGTAGCTAACTCCGTGTACTGTTGGCTTAGCTGAGCTGCTCTCTCGTCAAACTTCGGTTATTTTATTCCACTCTATCTCGGACGATCCTCCAATATGTAGGCTTGTTTTTCGTTGTCTAGCTACTCTTTTAAATTTTCATTTGTTATTTCAGAGATTTCAGATCATATCATATTAGACAATGAAAGTCCGAACTAATGAAAATCTCCATGAAACATTGTCAACCACCTTCAAACAAACCTGTTTTATTTACTTGTGACACACAGGAAATCTTGACCAATTCATTGTGAATGAATATTGTAAAAATGATCAAATTGATTTCAAAATTATAACAAATGAGCAGTAGTATTGTATTTATTCCCATCAAATTCGAATGTTATCACTTACATTTGGAAATTTTTTCTTGCTAATAATACTCATTCAGTTGTTTAAAGTACAACGAATCAAAACAATGTCAAATAATACTATTGTCATACATTTTACTCAATTTTTCAGTATCTTATCCTAACCTAACTTAATTTTTTTTAAGTATAATGAGAAACAAGCCATAAATTCATCTTCATTGTACCTCAATTCTATTAGTTTTATTTTAATCAAGTTTTAAACAACTGGTAAAACACTTATATATTACAATGACAAATAATATTGTTTAATTTTTTTTTATATTCTAAATAATCTATTTTCGTACATTTTTTTAAAGTATAATGAGAAATCCTTCATAAGTTTCACTTAATTTTTCATTAATTTATCCTAAACTCACCTAACATTATTTTATTTTCAAGTATAATGAGAATACCATCATGCGTTTTACTCAATTTTCAATCATCTTCATTGTACATCAATTCTATTAGTTTTATTTTAACCTAGTTTTAAACAACCGGTAAAACACTTTATTTATATATCAAAATGTCAAATATTGTTTAATTTCTTTATATTCTGAATAATCTATTTCCTGACATTTTTTAAAATTATAGTGAGAAAACCGTCAAGAGTTTTACTCAATTTTTCATTATGTTATCCTAACCTCACATAACATCATTTTCAAGTATAATGAGATTACCGTCATACGTTTTACTCAATTTTTCATCATCTTCATTTTACCTCAATATCACAATACATTTTATATTTAAATTAAAAATCTATTAAACATTAAATGTCAGAGTTCTATCATTCAACATTCAAGTAAATGGCTACTAATATCCAAAAAAGGCTCCGAAACTGTCATTTCTACATATATACAAACTTTCCTAATACCTAAAGTTCTGCATTGGTCCTTATTTTCTAATCTTTTTACCGACTTATAACAATTTGTAGAAACATTTCAACACATCAGGTATCACTGTTTGATGAAAATACAAAATGTTGATTCGTTTTTGATATTTTCAAATAGCATATTACAATCTTGGATACTCGCAGAGTATTGCTGAAACACGTATGCCATCGAACAATCCTAGAATATTGGAACTGTTACGCGAATTAAAAACTACTCTCTTGAAATTAAACATTAAAAATCAAAAACCTAGCCTCCTTTTAACTTGCACAAGTCACTTGAGGACTTTCAAAGAATGCTCAATTACAAGGCACCTGCTCGTCAAAAAGAAATTTTTATTTGAAAAAATTTCACTGTCTTGCTGCTTGAACTACTTAGTCATATAAATGACAGGGACCCTTGGTAGAATTCTCCGTCAGTCAACTGCAGGGGGGAGGCTTCCTAATATCATTACTTTCAGTACGGGCATGCTCATCATTCACCTCACTGAAGTGGAAAGCGGTTTGTGGGATATTTACACAAGCTTGCTTTCCGTAAGAGCCGAGTCAATCGTTTAATAAATCTGTTGGATGAAAGCCTTAGGGAAAAAATATGTTAATGCATGCATTTTACAAAGTGGAGTGTTACTTTTGTCATTTGACTTGACAAAAAAGAGAGTTTCATGATTCACATGACAGTATTACGATAAAACTAAGTGTGCAATAACAGAAGTGTTGAAAAAAGTTATGTTTGTCATTAGTTTTGAGAAAGTTTCTTATTGTTTCGTGGTTAACATATCACAAAAAAAATTATTTATTGTTTCATGGTCATAAAACATATAGTTAATAACAATTTAGAAAAGTTCAGGATTGTTACAATAAATAGAGAGGGCAAGATATAAATGCAGTAAAAAAAGATAAAATATAATGGAACTGATGATGAAGTTGAGTGATTGAGTTCTAATGTTTAATAAGAAATGGTATACATAGATCTACTTACTGTTTTACAATTGCAATAACCATCCAATTCCCCCCATTCAGACAACAGCAGATTTTAAGTTGTTATTCTCCACACAGAAAAATATATTAACTGAGAAGCATATATTATTACAGTAACAGACAGTTTCATACGTTACTTTTGATATAAAGAAATGCTTTCAAAGAAGATTTTTTTTTAATGAAACCATCCAATAAATAATTAAACAATGTGTCGTCATTGGTTACGGTATATTATTGCAAAAACGAATTTAATTATAATGGTAAATGAATTCTGGATGTATCACTATTAACTGATACCAAAAGAACCGAGTGAAACGGCCCAGTTACCACCTCAAAAAAAGACACAAGGCAATAACCTTTGATAGTTCAGTTGGTAGAGTGGTGGAGTGTAGTGGAATTCATAAATTGCAGTGGAAGAACATTAGATTTTAAAGAGTGGATACATTAGTTTTATGTAGAGCATTTCTATCATTACCTTTTAAACAACCTTGTATATTCTATTTTAGAATTAATTCAAACTGAGTAAGCAGAGTTTCAATATTTGCAAAAAATATTCAGTCAGAAAATTGAAAAAAAAAAGATTTTTTTGTACACAAACTAGAATTTTAAAACGGCTCACATTTTGTTTTCCATGAAGACATTACTTTAATTACGTAAATTAAATAGCATTATCCTACTCACCTGTCTGACATAGCTGATTCGAAACTTTCTGAATAAGACTTTCCATTCAACGACCGCCTGTAAATATCCTCTCGGCTGTGGGAATGTACAATTTGACCGTTCATTTTATGTTTGTTCTCTTGCATTTCTTGTGGCCCATCTAAAATGATATGAGTCCCACGATACTCGTCACCATATTCACTTTTGGTGCTACCCGTCTTTCCAGAAGAAGTATTCGATAAGTCACTAGTGGATCCTTGATAATCATTAGATTTATCACTTAAATAGGAAGTCGAATCCTTCACCTGAACCTAAAACATTGAATTCTTGGAATGATTTTGGTAACTTTGGGAGTAATATATATCATTAAAATTATGAGAAATGATAATTTTCATAAATAATCAACAAGAAATACCATAAATACTCTTAAAATGAACATGATAACTAAAATAGTGTGTGACTATTTTAGTTATTATTACCAAGTGACCTTAAGCAAGAACATTATTCAAGAAGTTTCAGTGTAAATGTGATGCTAGATGCCAGATTGGAGAAATCCAAACATTTTATATTTTTCATATTTTGAACCAAACGTTATAGCCCCTTACGGCAGAACACTTCTTGGCAACACGTTTGAAACTGACCGTTAGAAATAGAAATATTACCGAATAAAAAGATCTATTTACTTTGCTCAAATTTGATCTTTAACTTCTGGAATTTGCTTCTGGGAAAACTGTGCACCATTTTTTCCAAATACAATATTCTCGTTACAAAATAAAGGATCTTCAGATATTTATGCAAATATTCACACCGTCCTTCATTTGTGGAACAAAATAATCTGACCTTGAAATATCTTTTTATTTTGGACAGTGTGTCTTGTTCACAAAATATAAAGAAATCAAATTAATATCACCTCAACAGTTCACATCAATCGCATCTCATTTCTTTCACGTTCCATAACCTATACTAGTGGAAAAAAAACTGTTAAATTCTGTTTTCAGCCCATCAGCTGTCGCCCCTCTATCAACGATAACCGTCAAAAATGGAAACTTGTGTGAGCTGAGGTCGTAACATTTAACGTTCAATTGCTAGTTACACAAAATTCAAATACCTTCAAGGGCAAGTAACTATTCAGTTATCTCCTAATTAACGGGAGGTGAATATAGAAAGGAAAGAGATTCAGAAAAAATGAAAGAATTCTTGTTACAAAGGTGAACGAATTCCTGCCACAAGGACCTGTTATGAGGTGAACGAATTCTACAGAGATACTATCAGGTGGTGAACAATAGTATTTGTGTCCAGGCGAGTTATTAAAAGTCACAAAAATGTCAATCATTGTTCATATTGTAGCTTTCTATATGTACTTTTATGTGTATATTGATGTTAAGAATATGTATTTCTGTTTATTTATCTATTTATTTATTTATTACCGAGACAAGCACAGTTTGGTAAAATATTATAAAAAAACAATATACATTTTTTTAATATGTCTGTGATAAAAAAGAAAGGTCAATAGAAGTTCAAACAAGTTAAGAAGAAGAAATATACTCCCTAGACTCATGAAGCACACATCGTTGAGTACAATTAAGTATAAAAGAATAATTTTTATATGAATAACAATAAAGAATAAGTTATGTCAAGCGAAGAGATGGTTGAGTGACATGCAGTTTGAGCTGAGTTTTGAATTCAGATATTTAGTTCGGCTTGTTATTGTTCTGCTCATGTACTCTCTCTTTTTGTCTCTTTACACTTATTTTGTGTATTTTCAATTGTTAATTCAATTTCCACAAAAATTTCACTTTACAATAAAGTATATTTTGATTTGATTTAACTGTGCCAAATAATTTTCTAATCTACAAGTGCAAGGTTCCCTCTAGAGTATGTGTTCAATCTAAGAGGTTCAAGATTCTGACCTCAACATGCAGACAACAGCACTCGTAAATAAAAGCTTGTGGATTTCGTTGTTCATCTCTTGACGTTACTCACCAAAGTTTCAGCCATTTTGAACGCACAGTTATTATGTAACAATCATTTGAGTGAGTTGATGGTTTTTTATGAAAATGGACAAAATCGAGTAGCAAGCTATCATTAAATATTTATTTTTAAAAGGCAATACGCCTACGCAAATCAAAGATGTGTTGGAATATGTGTATGGAGACTTTGCACCATCATTTACCACAGTGAAATTTTGGTTTGTAAGAGACGATCAACGTTCGGGACGTCCAAAAACTACTGAGGAAAACATCGTCAAAGTTCACCAAATAGTGCTAAACGACTACCGAATTAAAGTGAGAGAGATAGCAGAGGTTATCAACATGTCAAAAGAACGTGTCTGTCACATATTAAACTAACATTTAGGCATGAGAAAGCTGTCCCCGCGTTGGGTGCCGCGTTTGCTCACGTTAAACCAAAAGAGTGTTCAAATGAATATTTCTAGCGCTCTGTTGGCGCAATAAATCCGAGTTTTGGAGCCGATTGATTACTGATGAAACTTGACACAAGTGGTAGAGAAAAACGCCGAGTACTATTTAGACGGCTTACAGAGATGTAAGCGTCGCCGGGGTAAATGTGTAGAGTTGAAAGTAGACTATGTTGGAAAAAAACATGAAAAAAAAGTCATGTATCTTTGTCATGTTGGAAACTTTCCACAACATTGTTGGCCTGCATGATTACCTTCAATTTTTGAAATCATATTACACTCTGCATTTTTTCTTCATAAAGCATTTTAACAAATACTACCTAACATTTAAATTTTTGCTGGTGATCCTTCAAGTTCCTTCAAGTACATTTTTTACTGCCACTGATAGATATTATTTGTTAAAATAAATGTTCTGTAGGCTTACGGTTTTTGTTACCACTGATCAGAAAGAAAGTTGATACAGGAGAGAAGAGAAAAAATAGACCACCAGTTCAATCCACAGGATGTCCACAAAAAAAGGATTATTTACACTTAATCAAGTTTCAAAACAAATCAGTGCAATTGAGTAAAATTATAAAAAACTTACTTTCTCTTCATCAATCTTCACTACAGACACATGACTGGTATCCAACAGTCGAGAGTTATTTTCGGACACTTCCAGGCCAGAGTCGTTGATAACATAACTTGAATCCGTTATCATAACCTCACTTTCATCCAATTTTTTAGCGTTGAACGGTTTATCTCGGAATTCTGAAGGCGGAGGATATTCCAATGAGTCAAGAGATGGACAGAATTCTTCATCCGAGGATTCAATATGAGTTTTGTTATTTTCGTTAGCTACAATGACAACCTCGTTGGCACTATTGCTTGGCGAGGATGAAGACGTTCTTGTAGGAATAGAGTTATCTATGATAACGGGAGGATGTGTCGTAACGACGGTTACCTGAAAATATAATTTGGTGACTGCACAATATGACAAGTGTATTTTTCTATCCAATATTGGAGCAATTCTAAGAATGTAAAATAAATAGTCCTATTTGTACTTAGTGAAAAAAAGTCAATACATTACAAAGGGATATAGTCACAATTATGCATGGAATTACTAAATGAAATATTTGTTTAGTTTCTTGAGAAATATTTGTGTAGGTACAAATACTCAAATTAGAAGCTAATAATCCTTCACATCCCAACGGCAGTATTAAAAGATTGATGAACAAAGCATAACATTAATTTAATTTTCAGATGAACAGAGTATATCTGAAAGAAACATTCAACAATAAATCTCAAGTAGTCTCTAGATTGTATATTAACAGAGTTTTTCCCAACACCAAACCGTTATTTTAACATCTTGACATGTGTTTTTATCACCAAATGATCATTTTCAAGAGGAAGATCAGTTTGATCTTCCTCTTGGTGTTATGGAAAAACTCCAGTAATGTTCATTAGTACACTAAAGGTTCCAAACACTGCATCACAAGTAGTTCCTAGATTGTTTGTGATCACTTAACATCTATCCAAATTCCTAGTGACACTGATTTATTCAATTGACTCAAATCAACGATATTGAAATTTGAGACAACTGAAGTGAGCAAAGTTAAATATATAGCCCGAATGAATCACTCAAAACAAATAATAACTTTTAAGACAGCAATATTGTCAATGTTAAGTCTTGTCCAAGTATGATGCTAAATTTCCTGGAACAGTTTTTATATGAAAAAAACTTTTTTAAATGAATGAATGTGTTTATTGTATAGAAAATATACTAACACAAAGCGGGGAGGTATGTTCTGATCTCCTCACTACAATCTATGATAATGTATGGAACATACATCAATGAATGTTTTGAGGTTTTATTTGAATGAATTGTGGACTATGTTTTGAATATAGACAGAAATATACAACAAAAAATTACAAGCAAAAACTGAATACATTTTTAGTTTATCATATCCTTCATAATAAGATACAGTTTTAATTTTTTAAATTGTATTCTGAATGTATATTGTATTATCTAGAGAAATTTCTATTTTAAGTACCTCGTTTCTGACTAGTCTGTTAAATTTGTATGACATCAACACGGAATTAATTTTATTCTATTTTATCCTATCTAATGATTTTTTTAATTTAAAATAATTTTCAACTCGTTAGTGTATGAAAGGAAAACCCTTACCTGACTTACATTCGAGGCTAAACTATTAGAAGTATCTGGCATATTTGAATTTATTGTGATCATTGATGTGTTCTTATTTTTTTCTGACTGAGCACTAGGCATAACAACAAAATTCAAACTATCATCAGGTGTGGTAGCATTAGAACTGGTTACTGTCACTACATCTCGTAATTTTTCGGATTTTGCTTTATCATGTGAGAGCATTTCACCAAGCTTCTCTTCAATGACTTGCTTGATTTCCGAAATATTCATATTGATGTCATCAGTTTCATCACGTCTTACGTTTTCCTTAGGAGAAGAATCGTAGTCAACTGGTGGAGGCAGGGGAATACCCTGAACAATTTCATTATTACTTTGCTTGAGGCTATGTACTTGAGTATCTGAAACCAGCGCAGGCGTAACAGGCGGAGTATTTGATTGAGTGATAGGGGACGAAGGAGGAGTTTGAAGAGGCGGGATAATAGGGGGTGGGGGCGCAGGACCCTTTTCTTTGTCTGAGGAAGTAGAACTCGTAGATATCTGTGTTTGCAATGGTGGAGGAGGAGGTGCTTTTCCTTTATCACGAGATGTCTTTCTATGGACTTCTTCCTTCTTTTCTGACTGTGGAATAATTGATAATGATTAGAATGTATCTTCCTTAAGATAAAAAAATATATGAAACAGTTTTTAAAAGAAAAGGGGGCATAATTTATATCTCATTCAATCAAACGCTGTGTGGAACGGTGGTTCGAACATCACAGCCGGACGATTGATTTTAACTGTGTATCATTCAAACTGTGCTAGTAATCACATGTTGAAAGGTTGAGATATCGTTAATCCTTAGCTTGCACACATTTTTCCTACCGAGGGATTGCTACCAGACAAAAATTTGTTTTATCTTAACTCACCGTTTTAACATTGTTCTGTGATGTTTCCACTGCGGTAGTTGAAGACTCAGCGTTTTCTTCATTTGGCAATATTGGTTTCTGTATTTCTTTCTCAGGTACTACAGGTATCGGAGGTAGTGGAGAAGAAGATACAGATAGACTTGCTGAAATATTCGAGATAAAACAAGTTTGGAAATAAATACAAAAACGAATACCTTTACTGTCAGTTTCGTTAACAGAGGAATTATCATCTTCAATGTCGAGAGGAACTTGAGACGTGCGGTTGTCCTAAAAACATTATTTTTGGTGAGACAGTAATTTCAAGCATATGAGGTTGAATCAATCATTAAGAAATAAAAAACAAACACATAAACTATTAGTGTTCATGTTGATGTGTGGAAGATAGATAATTCAGGTTCAATTTTGGGGATAGAATGAAATGTCAAATGAAAATAACATGGTCTAGTGGCATTGTGGACTAGTGACATGAAGTACTAAACACACCCAAAGGCTTGAAAAAACAAATAGATTTCTGTGAAAATCACATTAGAAAAATATGTTGCAGCTGAAGAACGATGAGATGTCTGCGCTCCCTAGAAAGAACATTCAGGCTCCAACTCTCCTCTTTATTCTTTCAGCATTTCAAGTTCCCTCCCAACCACTGTGATTTTGACAACATCAGCTTCAAGTGTGCTCATATTTATATTATAAAATGAATTAAACACTGTTCTGCATGCACAAAGAAGTCTATGGACTGGAAACCTAAGATTAAGTTTGTTCAGTATCTGTTAAAAGGGAACCTTACTGCTTTTCCACTGGACCTTTCATTTCGATCATTAATTAAATTCTTCCAAACAGAATAGTTTACTTATTCCATACAAAAAACTAAAGACTATTGAAAATATAGATTCTAGAACATGGAAACAAAGGCTCTTCTCTATTCAAAGCAAGCATTTTATGTAATAGAACAAAATCAAAAGAAATAGAGTTATACTTGCCAATTCAAGAATTAAAACTACAGAATGGAAAATGAAAGAATACAATTCATCAATTTTTCAAAAATTGCAGATTTCAATTGTAAAAGCTGGTTGGAAAAGCGGATCTAATTCCAATAGAAACAAACTCCGGTAAAATGAAGTTTTATGAAAGATCAAAAACCATATTCGAAAAGGTTTAGAACTTTCCAATTCATCAATATCATCAATATAATACTAGATTTTTAAAACAATTACAAATAAAAACGGGAACGGAAAATTACAGAAGTCTCACCTGAGCAATTATGCCAGGGCGGGGAGGACCCGGAGAGCCGCATGCATAAAAAATACAAGCCTTGATAATATCGACTCAACAATTTGCAGAGATACAGTGAAGATTCCATTTGTATTCCAAGAAACGTTAAGGTAAAATAATAATAATGGTAATTTTTGGGAAAAAATCGGTTTTCTATTTCTGCATCATTATACAAAAAATATGGGAATCTTTTGAAGAAAGGAAACAAATAATTAACTTTCTGTGTGTAATTCAATGTTCACATCCTAAAAAGTAGTTGTTTTGGTTGGGCTTTTTCTTCTTACTCATTTTAACAAACCTTTTCTTCTACCTATATTAATCGCCTATTTTTTTTCTACTATATGCTTTTATATAAATACATATAATTTGGTGATTAATAAACTACTCCTACTACTAAATTAACTAACCATTTGATGGTTTTCACGAACTATCATTCCAACGTGACATGAAGTCGTAATTTTGTGAAGGAAATGAGTGTTTTCTCTTGTAAAGTTATCCAAAATTGTGCCAATGAGAAGATAAAGGTAAGTGTCTTTGACAAAAAGGTTAAGGGTTTCGCGGCACTATTCACGAAAATCTTTATTGTTTTCCAT
This sequence comes from Leptinotarsa undecemlineata, assembly GCA_015342065.1. NCBI lineage: Eukaryota > Metazoa > Arthropoda > Insecta > Coleoptera > Chrysomelidae > Leptinotarsa > Leptinotarsa undecemlineata. The sequence continues at coordinate 13,965 of WOGP01002051.1, forward strand.
GTAAAAGAGAAATTTTCATATCAATACTCTATATATGTGTTATATGCAAGTGAGATATAACATATGTGTAACGTTCCAGTGAATAATATCTGTTTCAATACGGATATTTGCAGTACTGACTGAAAAGGAAAAAGTGATTTCTGTGAAATTAAATGATCATATACTTGAAAGTAGTTGTTTTGGTTGAAATTTTTCACTTGTTCGTATCTGAAAGAAACTTCTTCATGATTCACAAATCTTTATAGTGGATTTTTATCAAGTTAACTTACTTTGTTCTTTTCTTCTGAAGTTTCTCATATTTTTATTTTTTATATAGGGATGGGGAAGTTAAAAGCCAAAAATCTTTTTCCCCAAAAACTTACCTCTCCAAGAAATTATTGACTTTTCAATTCAGATGATGATAATAAAGATATGTATAGTTATAAAAAGTACCAATACTTAGTGCTTGAACTACTTTGTCAGAAAGTCAATAGTTTTTTATGAATAAGATGGTGTTTTTATCTTGAATTGGTAATAATTATTTAGATCCTTTAGAAACTATACCAATTTGTTACAAAGGGATAAGCAGTTATAGATAGTAAACTTTTTGACATATTTATGTTTTGGTATGATGATTCCACAATATGCTGAATTCATTAAAGTTAAAGTTATTTTTTTTAAGTGAAAATTGTTATTTGAACGCAGGTTTGCAATATTTCATATACTCTTAATCAAACATAAGTTTCATGACTCTTTAAGGTAAACACTAAACTATATTCTGTTGGTAAACCATAATGACCTCGTTTTTAAAAATAGCTAATCAAATGCATGATATAAGCTGAATAGACCTTCTTTGTCCAGTACTGATTTCATCTTGAGACTTTAATAGTGAAATATATAAAATTTAGAAGACAATAGGAGACTGTTTCCAGAAATTTTGTTTTTCCCAATAGACCGCAAATCCATGCTGAATCTTTAGGAGGTCATTTGATACCTCCTAAAAATGTATTACTTCATAGTCCTAAAGTAAAAAATAAGTTTTAGCCTTATGTCATCAGTTATAGGCCATACATATATGAAAATTAAAAACAATAACCCAAGTAGGGGAGTAATTTTCCAAACCCATGAATTCAAAATGGGACAGAAAATCTACGGCTTCCATGAAATTAGTTTTTTAAATTAAATCAATCAATTAATTCATCAAGTCTCCTGATGATTTTTTGGATACTATTTTCGTGAAAGAACAAGAGAAATAAATATTATTATTATTAATTGACAGTGGTTATGCATTTTCCTAGAGGTATTATAAGGTGTCCTAACAGATTAACAATAATAATAATAGTATTTTATTTCCACAAAAACGGTTTTCTAGAGAACGTTAAGTTTGAAATTTGGGAACTTCATTTCACTGAACCAGATTTTGTCTCTTTCAGGTATTACCAAATAAGAATAAGACTCGTACATAAAAGTAGAAGTTAAAAAAGGGCTCACCATTCCAGTATGTACACATAATGGGTGAATGAAATTCAGTCAATGAAAGAGAATATAGAAAATAGTAAGAGTTACAGAGAAGGTTAAATATAATATGCGGCTCATTATTGTGAAGTGAATCTAAGCTGTTACTCTTCAATATTAGACATATTCAGAAAAAGAAACGAAGAATTACACAAGATGTAGGGCGGCCACCTCATCTATAAATTTTAAAATAAGAATTAGTGTTTTTGTTGTTGTCCAACTTGTTTAATGACGACATCAAATATTTATAAAAAATGTTAGTTATTTCAATAATACTAAGTTATCATTAGTAAGGATTGAATATTTTAAGAACTCAAAAAGTGTGATTTGGCATTTTTCTTTCATGATTTTAATTGAAATGGCAAATGTATCTAAATTTTTAGGAAACCAACTTCCAAGAAACTAATCCAAGAGGAAGGTTGATGTTTTGTTCAAATTATTTAAATACAACGTATCCTGTGCGAAGTCGGGTAGCTTTCATCTAAAATAGTGCCTAATCCCTTCGACATATAACAAAACAATCCACAATATAATCATTCTTTATTATGGGTCTGCAGAAAAGTTTGCGACGGCAATATTTTAAGGATAACTATAAAGTTTGAATTAATGATTTTAGGAATTATTACCAAATTTAAATTAGCAACAAAATAAATTCAAGTGGCACCTCACAACAATGCACGCATGATGAAGAAAGGTTCCAATTGCTTACCACCTTGAAGCAACGACTGATGGTGTCTGCCGTAGTAGCAGACGAAACGTTCGGTACTCTAGGTTCCATTCGACTACGGCCTACCAGCCCGGAATTTCTATTTAATCATGATTTGGGGTGTCCATATATCGTTTGCTTTCAGTGAACCAGTCCCTCATATTCGTATAAAACATGACAAGCTGTCTCTGTAACTTTGCTTCACTAACTTCAGCTAAGGTCTCCTATGTACGTCCTCATTTTGTTCAATTGTCTTCTCAATGTGTCCAGTAAGTAGCCATGTATTGTTTTGAGATGATCCCAGCTATGTTGAAGAAATTTTTCAGTTCTCGTTTAGGATGATTCCTTTATAAAGGTTTTTTAATGTTTTGTTGTGTTCCCAGAACTCCATATGTTTCTTGTAGACCTAATCTACCCATTCTAGTTCCATACCAAAGATTTTGGTACACCCACACCTGGTTCCTCTATATATGGAGTTGATGATCCATGTCTGGAATACTCATCAGCTCAGATAACTGAATGTCCTTACATCCAGTATATAGTCAATCCATTCCTATCCGCCAGGTTTCTCAGTTCTTCACAGCATTCATAGACTAGTCTCTATGTCACTTTTGGACTCATCATTGCCCAAAGTGCAGCCTGGCGACTTGCGAAAATACTGATAAACTCCTTTTGTTGAGGCCACAAATTAACGTTTTTCGCCCATTGCCTAGAAGATTGATGTGAACTGACCAAGCAGGCAACTGAAATGAAGATTTTCCCTGCACAGTATATTCAACTCCCGTCCCATGTTCAGTTATTGTATATACCCAGTTTGAGTCGAACATGTATTTTGGTGTTATATGGTCCGGGACCATGTTCCACACATTCAAATTTTTTTTGCCATTAAGACGGATACGGTATTATTCTTTGTGAAATGAAATACATTAGTTACTTTAAGCAATTCATGCACATTGTAATTCTCTTTTGCATCAAAGAATTTAAATTATTATACCGTGATTTGTTGCAAAATTAAAAATAAACTCAAGCGGCCTCACACATCAAAGCGATACATGTTATGAAGAAAGATTGCAGTTGAAGAAGATTAAGGTCGCATTTTTGTTTTGTGTTGTCTTCAAGTACATAGTTACTTATCTATTTTGAAATTGATAGAAGTGAATATACTTTTGTTTAAGTGAATGTTATCAAGGGTCATTAATTATTATTAGTTACAAGATGATGCGACACTATGACAGAAAAAAAAGTTGGAATATATGTTCTGTCATCCGTGCATCCCACAAAATTTTCCGGTTTATATATCAATTAACAACTGAGCAAGAGCAATTGAAAATGTGAGATCGCCCGCGGTACATATTGACGTCACATC
>WOGP01002052.1:0-17526 GCA_015342065.1 Leptinotarsa undecemlineata
GTAGAACGTTTTATGGGTTTTCATGATGTTTCATCTGGGCGCACAGCTGACGATTTGTTTAATTTTTTAATTCGTACGTGTGACACCTATAATTTTAGACAAAAGTTAATTGCGCAAACCTATGATGGGACTGCGGTCATGACAGGTCATTTAAATGGTTTACAAAGTAAAATAAAGTCCGTAGTTCCTCATGCACTTTTTACGCATTGTATGCCCATTTCCTAACTTTAGTATTAAGCAAAGCGTGCAAGAACATAAAAATTTTCGCGCCTCCGGCAGGATTTCCTGTGTGTATATGTATAGTCTTTAGGACTTTAGCCTCCCCTGTTCTCCAATGCACGAGCCGTCACTGGTCTGATATCTCTTGGACGAGCTTCTTCCGCACTTCTTCCGAGGCTTCAGCAATTCAATTTCATATCTTCTCTTCATTTTCATTCTTTATTTTGATTTCTGTTTTTTTAGTACTTTCAAAAACGTATATTCCTATTTAGTTTTTTCAGTTATTATTTTCTTCGTTTTTTTTTAGACTCTACCTCAACTCATCTTATCTTGTCGTATCTATGTATTGGAGTATACTCGAGGCATATTTATCATACAGTACCCTAAATATACAACTTTTAACACTTGTACTTATACTTCAACAAGAATTTCAACTTCACTTTTACAATCACTTTTCTATGTCACTTTCGCCTTCCTGGTCTCTGTTAACCTCAAAACGTCTGTAACTAAACTGAAATGAAATTGGGTATGTCAAGGAAAACGACATAATTCCAGGTCACGGAAAAAGTGGACCATACTTACGAGAACTTAAGAGAACATACTTGCTGCAACTTATTTGTATATTGAGGGTGCATTTGATAAATTTGATATAGCTACAAACTGTAAATAGCCATTACTAAAGTAATACATGCAATATGTGCAATACTATTATAATTATCCAGTATGTACACGGATTATTGATAAACTTAAAAATGAGATCGAGACGTGTCCAAATATGCCGTGAAGAACTCAAAAAATGGCAAACTGGAATAGATTGACTCTATATTGGATGGAAGGGTAACGAATAAGCTAATGAGTATGATAGGCACAAAATCCTTTTACCAGCTGTGCCAAAATGTTTGTTGCAGAAGTGAATCACGACATGAGTCCATAGGAAATATGAAGAGTAGATACTGAAAATATACATCGTGGACACATACGGGCAAAACTTTATGATGGGACTTGCTGTGAAAGCAACTGAGGAGCTACTTCAACAGAACAAGGTTCTGCTCAAAATAATTACAGGACTTATCACGTCCTTATTTGAAGGACATCTAAACAAAATAGGGCTGTATATTGAAAACCCTAGCAGATGCAATAGATTGAAAAATTTGTGGTTCGAATCACAAAGGGTTTACATATTTTATTTTCAAAAATTTATTCACCCATTTTCTAATGAATGTGGCGGTAGTTTGAACAGCGGTTATACGAGGAAAAGAAAACAAAGTCTACGAAGAAAAACATGTGAAGTATGTTTTTTTACAATGAAGGCCTTCAAATCTTTTTTGAATTTCTAAGATATTTCGACTTCTGTTAGTTAATGAGAGTTTCTCAACTTCTGAGAGTTGTTCGATTGGGGGCAACAGCTGATTAACGGAAACATATTTTTTTTAAACAGTTCATTGTAGATGATACAGTTTTTTATTATACTTTTTGTTGGGATAGTATATTTCAATTAACGATCATGTCTAGTGAAGCCATGTGTTTGAGTTGTTTGACACAGGAAGATGAATAAATGAAATTCATGAAAATAAGTTTTATTTATTCTTTCATTACAATACCTGCGATTTGCTTTTTCAAAAATCATTCTATGAATATTTCTATACAACATTCAGCGCATTTCTACAATATCCTCCTCTTTTATTTTTTGAACGGGCCAACTAAAAAATTGGAATTTGGGATAATGAAATTAATGCATCAATACTTCATTTTGAATTGTAATTGGCTACTAGCTGCCATCTGGGGAAAAAATTAAATGGAAAGGAGGTCTTGTGACACATCATTTTGAAGCTCCTTCACCTACTACAAAATTGCGGAACATTTAATAATTTCCTGAAGACGAACACATTGATATCGATATTTCTAGAAATATTCCTTTTTATCTGCCATATGGCAATTCCACCAACCCGATAAGGTTTGTTAAGTTATTTTTTGTTTATAAAAACGACAAGAAATGTCAGTACGACAATGAACATCATTGTTTAGTTGGAATATTCTCATTTAGTTTTCGGTTTTACTAGTAGAAAGGTACCACGTCCACAATCTCTAAAATGGTTAATTCTCGTCCATTGGAATGAAAAATTCAAGCGATTTTTATTTACGGTGCGACGCGTAACTTTCACGAGACCGAAAGGATTTTGAATGAACGTTTTCTGAATCGTCCTACCGGTAGTATACATAACAAAAAGCCCCCAGGTCATCCGTTCATTCCGGAAGAATAGTAAGTGCAAATAATTGGTGAGATGGTAGTAAATACTGAACAGTCTACTAATTCCGATGCGAATGTTTGTGAAGTGTCTCCTTCTACTGTGTGGACTTTTGAAGAGGAATAGGTATCATCCATACAAACTTAAAATGGCACACCAATTAACTGAAGATGACCCTGATCGAAGAACAGAATTCTGCGAAATCATGACGGAGACCATTGCAAGGCATCCTACATACCTTCACAAAATTTGTTTCAGTGACAAATGTACATTTTTTTTAATGGCAATGTTCAAAGACAAAACTGCCGTTATTGTAGTGACACCAACCCTCACGTTCTCCCGGAAAGACATACCCAATATCCAGAAAAAATTAACGTTAGGACCTCTATTTATTGATCAAAATTCAGAAGGGAAACTGTATTTGAATATGCTGGAAACTACTGTTGACACTCTCATCACTAAAATCGTCGAAGCGAATACTAATGAATTCGATATTGATATTGTATTCCAAGATGGAGTACCACCACATTACTCCAGATAAGTAAGAAACTATTTCGATACTACTTTTCCCGGTCGTTGGACTGGCCGTCGAGTTCCTATAGAATGACCAGCCCGCTTGCCAGATTTGACACCTTTGGGTTTTTATGGGGCTATTTGAAGCAAACGGTGTACGAAACTGAACCTGCATCAATATTGGATATACGGCAGCGAATTGACGTTAGTGTATTCGAAAATGTTCGGCGTGAAATATCGGTTAGGCTGTTCATATGTCGAAAAGTTCAAGGCAACTGTTTCGAGCATCTTCTGAACTGACCTCAAGCTTATTACCCCATATAATGTAGTTGAATGTCAATGTATTCAGGCAATTAATTAAAGTTCCGCCATTTTGTATTAGTTGAAGATATTAATATTATATTTTAGGCTTGTGAAGTATTTGTCAGTATCATCAAGAAGATGTGTCTTTCTATTATTTTTTCCAGATGGAACCCAGTCGCCATCTTGAAAGTTTCATCTGTCAATTCCACTTCAAAATGAAGTATTCATGTATTAATTTCTTTATCCCAAATTTAATTTTTTTAATTTGACACCTTCAAAAAATAAAAGGGAGTGGACATTAAAGAAATGTACTGTATAAGGAATATAACGAATTGTCAACCTGTCAAAGCCAAAACGAATATTTTATGAATAATTATTGTATTATATAACTACTATTACTAATATTATATAACTATTATTATTGTATTATATAACTACATGGATTATGATTTATGATAAAATTTCTTGAAAAAAATTTAGTTTTTGGAAAATGTTGTTTGAATAAAAATGAAAATTTGAATATTTATTGATTTGTGCTTGGGAAAAGTGATTTCGTATAGCACCCAAGGTCATCTGTATGTTCGACGTGAATTAAATTCTTAAATGAAAATGAATGCTTGCACTTACATCTTGAGCCCCCGAACCGCTCATTAGTTGGGCCATGCTTGCCTCAGCCTGGCTCATGATTTCGTCATGTTGACTTCCATCTGCCCAGCCATCTTTACCATCTCCGATCATCAAACCGTAGTCATGCTTCTTGAGAATACCCTTCTTCTCAGGAAGTTTGAGATTGTTGTGTTGGAGGTCTATAAATGAGACAGATTCTTCTTCACCTTAATGGAATGAAACTAAGGTCAATTCTGTTATTTTTGGGAGTGTTTGCATTTGTGAAAACTCTATCCAGTTGGAAATGATTGACATGTTTTCAAATTGCGAGAGACCTCTGATTGTGACTTATATTGATGATTTATTACGACATGAAAAATGAAATTTTCTGATTATATAGATAACATACTCTTTTACGAACATATACCTGATCAGAATTAAAATTAAACGTGATCAGTGTTACACGACCGAACAAGTTATTTTATAGTGAATATTTAATAGTGAATATCTATTTTTTTTCGGTATCAATGACATCGCCTGCTTTGGAAATTACCAAATTAAAAATCACCGCCCAATTATCTTTGTAAAAACAAACTTCTGATATATCTATTATATAATATGAAATTTTCTCAAGTCAATAATACCGCTTCGTCGGAATCTGACTAGCGAAGGAGTATTTTAGTAACCAAGAACAGTAGTACTGAGAAATAAATGAGCCCAAAAATAGTATGGTAGATTTTTGACAGACAAAACCACCAAAAAATTTTGAATCAATCACAATTAGTGAATTAACAAGACAGACCCTACTCGTAGTTACCCAAAAAAACTCCAAATTTTGAAGCGATTGAAGCGTTAGCCAAATCTGGACATACACCTATTCTGAGGTGAACAAAATTATTATTTATTTGAAATATCTGTAGATAGCGCAATAATAGAATATCCATCGGGTAATTCTACAAGAAATTTCATAGGACAACTGTTCAATAAGTTTTCTGCAGGACAAAACAAAGAGCTCCGAAGGTTTGATTTGTGTAGAAAGAGAATACTCGGAATGCCCGCTGATGAATCCATTAATATCTTTTGTATACTTTCCGGCGAAGCTAAGGGGATTTACATTATCGGGAATGTCCTTTATAGATCATGTCCTTTATCCATCACGTTCTAGTCTAACAAAGGAACCAGAAAAACACTTACGGAAGGAAAAGGAAATTTCTGCGATGGCTTTTTAACAAGAAATAATCCAAGGTTTGATAACTCCCACACACCCGAACTGAAAATTTTGAAGAAATATTGTACAACCTCATCATGAGAAAATTGGAATTCTCTCGTGGAAGAACGAGAATGTTTATGTAAATCCCCTTAGCATTGCCGGAAAGTATACAGAAGATATTAATGGATTTATCAGCATGCATTCCGAGTAAACACTTTCTTTACAAATCAAACCTTCGGAACCCTTTATTTTGAAGTCCTGCAGAAAACTTATTGAACAGTTGGAGTCCGTTTTTGGAACTCAAGACGGCCAAAATACCATACATACCAGAAAAGTTGAGTCCAATGAAATTTGTTGTAGAATTACCCGATGCATATTCTATTATTGCGCTACAGATATTTCAAATAAATGAATAATTTGATTTTCTTATATTTCAGCAAGAACTGACAAACTACTCATTTTAGAGTATTTTGAGATCATGTTTCAAATCTTGCGCAGAAAATGCGCAGTTTCACATATCTGTGAAGATGATCATCAAGTTACAAATCTCAATCATACTTTAGTTGTAGAAACTGCTAAATGGGATGAAAAGTAACATTCATTATTAATATAACATATAACTCTTATATTCGAATAGAAATGCGCATCAGAAATAAGAAAGGAAGTAATGTAGCAATTCTAATATACGGTTATAGAATGACAGTTGGAATGCTTGAACAATGTTTCTAGTCATCTTTATGACTAGAAACATAAAGTACAAGAGTGTATACTTACATAACCATTGATTTTCATACGATTAGTAGAAAATACACTAGCAGAATGACGCGATTTACCTGAAAGTCCTTGGTCATCTTCACTGGCAGATCCAACTCCAACACGTTTTAGTTGTTGCAACTTGTGTTCTCTGAAATACAGACACAATGATTGTATGATTTTTTTCTATCACTTGGTATGAAAAACAATTCACGTTTCCAGAAAAATTTTTCGCTTGATAGAAATATTGTTGGCAAATGTCTAAAAGGAGACAAAGATCAACAACACCAGAAAAAAGAATCGCAAAAAAAAATTGATAGCCATTGAATATGTGTAATGAGGTCAATTGAAATGAAAATGGATCCTGCTAAAAAAATAAATAGGTCGCAATGCCCAAGGAACAAGAAATTATTCAGTCGATGTATGCCGCAACTGGAGGAGTTTGATTTAGCAAGTTTCCGAATATGGTGCAGTTGTTTTCTAGACTTAGTGGGAGTCTCTCTGACCTACTATATTGCAAATGGAAGAGCCTATATGGGACAACAATGGGTAACCAATTGCACAAGGAATATGCTGAACTTACTCCAGGAGCCAGCGTGTGATTATATTAACCATGAAGGGGTTTTCCACAGCTACAGAGTCTTTACTTGATGAATAAGAGAAACAATAATTGGTTCCTCGCATTCAAGTGACTCTAACAGGAATAAATCATTAGGCATCCACTGTAAGGAATAGATATTTGCGACTCTTCTATTGCTGTATGAACTATGCTGCAGTTGAAGGGAGCAATCAGCTTGGCCAACGCTACGACGCCATAGCGATGGGAAGCGAAATGAAATATTTGTAAAGTGATGTTGAGTATTCGTAATTCAATCCGCATCAATCACATATGGATATTAGCAGCGGTACATATGAGATACAATTTATATCAGTATATATTTAATTGAATTAAATACACGAAAATGTTTTAAATATTCTATAACATTATTCCATTTGCTATTTAGGGCGGTGATTATATTTCCGGTTAGATTCAGACGGGAGATATAACCACCATCCTATAAAGCGAATGGATATTTGTATACTTCATAGTATTCAAATGAAGTTCATTGAAAATTATTATAATTTATAAGTCGATGTAAATGATTCAACTGTAAAACTCTGACCTCAAAAAATAATACAATTTGCTCACGGTCAAGTCTTTGACTTGATCACAATAAATGTTCAAAATAAATATTCATTGCGGTGATTCACTGAATTTTCAAAAAACCCATAAAAATGCTTGATATGAAATTGATTTATGAGGATTGAATCTCTGCAAAAGTTCAAATATAAATTGAACAGAGTTAATTTTGTTAAACTCGGTTGATAGTTGCATTTGATGGAACAGGAATCATTTCAGATGAAGATACATTTTTGTACAATTATTAAACGGGAAAGAAATATAATCGACAATTATAAATAATAACCGATCATAAATAATCAACACTTAATGGCCAATAAAAAAATTGATTCACTTGATATCATGTAACCAATACAAGTTGATAACTCTGGTGAATATTTGCATTAATCTCACGACGATATGGATCTCTAAATATAGCTGTAATTGGCTCACAAAATAAAACTCTTATTATTACGGTATTGATTATGGTATTATTGTGGTATTAATATGGTCTCATATATTCATGTGATAATTTATATAATTATGATAATGTGAAAATTTATATAATTAAGGAAGAGCCTGCACTGGATTTTTTGATTTTTGCAGTATCGTAGCAGCAATCCCAAGTGGCAGATATTACAGATAAACAATAGAGAAATACGCGCTTACCGGACGGTATAAAAATATAGACAAAATAGTCCGTCACGAATACCGATCCTACGACAATACTTCATATCTTAACTCGGCAGGACTTGAAGCGTTTTCCTTTTCTACCCAGACAATCTTATTGTCTAGCAATGAATCGAAAGTGATCTGTGGTGTATTGAAGGAAACTGAAAATTAAAAACTGGAACCCTCAATATTAGAGGGTTCATTTATTCAATAGTAGGTCTCCAAAAGAAAATGATAAGACACAAAATTTTCTCCAGTAGAGTTCAGTGCACAAATCCATAAAAGTAGGAAATTTCAGGATTGGTATCAATTGGAGTATCAAACTAATTCCTATATGACGATTTATATCTGTAATAATCCTTAAATCGACAAAACCAAGTCGCTGATCTCCAGTGAACTCACTTATTAATTGAGTGTCCTATTTTCACCGTTCACCAAGAATTCTAATCAACAAACCTATTTAAAAAACTCAATATTTGCTGGAAGGATTAGAGTAGAGAGACAACACTTGACCGTTTCTCTGTCTTTATTGAATTCACACCTTTTATTCGAAGGAATAGGAAAGGCGTAGCGTGGACATGGATTGTATTGATTAGTTCGCACGGAAACTAAAGAATGATATACAGGGAGATTTATAATTATATATTTGAAGGGAGAATTAATGAATAGTAATTTCATTAACTTTAGTTACCAACGTGAGGAAATTAGTTGCTTATTATTAGGACTTTAACTATATTAAGACTATTGGGAAAATGAACTGTAACATATACAATCATTACTTAGAATGAAAAAAGGTTTTTTTTTGACCCGAGAGAAAAGTGTGGGTTGAAGAAGGTTTGTAAATAGTATTCTCCCAGTTAACAAGTTTGTAAAGAAAAATAAAAAATATTGGGATGTAAAACCAAGTATAACATTCCTTCAGCTTCTGTCTTTTTCATGATAATGATAATAATCACTATTGAGCACAACCATCTGACTTCTGTTACGTGACATGCATTATCACGATGGTAATGAATCAATTTTCGTAACCCAATGCTGGTATTTTGATTTAACGGTATTCAGATGACAATTGAGAAGTTAATCTTAACAGTCTCCGTCCGTAAAGATTTTTTAACGGTCGGCGGCCGTTAAGAAATCACTCGTTCGAATATTATTTTCAAAACTTTATTCTGCTTACAATGACAATAATTATAATAATACCAACTATTTATAAATTTGAAGAGTAATTTGACAATTGTTATTATTTGAAATTTCTATTCCATCGATGAGAGATGGAATATATCCATTATTTTATACAAGCATCCACAACGTAAGTCCTTCGATTAATTTCACAATGGAGAAGGAAGTCCACAACGAATTGCCATTCTTAGACGTATTGGTGAAGAGAACCGACACAAAATGGGAAACATCTGTATATCGAAAACCAACTCACCCAGGACAGTATGTGAATCAGGAATCCAACCACCATCAATCGACTAAGAGAGAGAATCATCAAGACTCTACTAGACCGTGCTTTTGGGCTCTGTTATATAAAGGAAGCTCTCGAAAAGGAACTAGGGATCATCAAAAATGACCCTCGAAGAAATGGTTACTCCAAAGAGATGGTGAAACAGGCTCAAGCTAGAAGACAGCAATCCGCCACAACCAGTACTTGTACTTCCCTACATCACGGGATTGTCGGAAAGGATAAGAAGGATTGGGTCTAAGTGTAACTTCAGAACCTATTTGAGATGTGGGAACACTATCCGTAGCAGCCTCACGAAAACCAGGCCACCAGACGCGGACTGCGATTTCAAGAATTGCATTTACCGGATACCCTGCGAGTGCGAAGAATCATACATCGGTGAACATTGAAAGTTAGCATTGCTGAGCACAAGAAACACACACAGTGAGGAGAAATCAGCAAATCAGGAATAGCAGAGCATGTTTGGACTCATCAACATAATATCAAGCTCAAGCTGAAATCATCCACAAGAAGGAACACTGATTTAAGAAAAAAGTCAAAGAAGCCATATATAAGTTGTCCAACAACACATCTAGCCAAGCTAGCGCAGAGATAGGCAACATATGGAAACCTATAATCAAGCGGAACACGACCAACTCCCGCCAAACGGTCAGCTTTCGCTAAAACCGATGAAGCGGAACAACGGGATAGGTGAAAGCACTCGAGTGACCTATAAATAGTCAGATCTCTGAGGAATGAGTCCAGTTATCACCCGAAGACGATTGTGGATACTAACAATCGGAACGTCGTCAATCAACTTGGTTTGGAATCTTTTAATTTATTCTTTCAGGGATTTCCAATCAATTTATATCATTCTAAACAATGGAAGTTCGATCTAATGAAATAAATCATGAAAAATTGTCAACCACCTTCAAACAAACATAGTAACCGAGGATTTGCGAAAGGAATGTCCTGTGTAGAACTGAGGATTTCTCAATTTTGGGAATGCTGCAATGTTTTTCGAACAGCTTCAATAGGATGAATGCTTACACATTTACACATTTTCCATTCCTATAACCAACTAAGGATTTTCAGATTTCTAAATTTCCATGGTATGAACCATGGGCATCAAAAGGAAGTCCTTTTTTGAAAATGACAAATATCCTGTTCTTTTTGTATTTAACATCATCCAATGTAACCAATATCTGATACAGGTGCTTTCAAAATCATCCACAGTCAGCTTAAGTTAGTCACTTCTACGGATGCCGAAAATACCGCGAAAAATAAACCTCTAATTTTCCTTTCGTAGGCAATAATACATCTTCATTGACCACCTTTGCATTCTTGTTTTTACACCACTCTTCAAAATTTTCATATTCTTTTTGATATCGCCGTTGAGTTATTTTCGGTAGTAAATCAACCCTCGCTGCATATGATTCTCCCAATATTTCTAAAGAATTTTGATTTTGTTCCTCAATTTCTTCAATTTCATCTACTGTCGTTGTTAAAGCGAACACAAAAAACTAACGTTGTTTATAATATTCTTAAGCTGTTCCATGACAACACGATGTTGGTGTTTTCCTGTAGAATTATGAGGTACGTAGTTCTTTCTGTCCTCGAAATCGAAATGTAATTTTTCAGCAGGATTACGAAAAGTCTTGAACGACACACGGCCCATACGCAGATAACGGATTCGGTTGTTATAATCCTCGGCTGTGCCTCGGTTACAATATTCAACCTCATCCGTTATTTGCTACAAATCGACCTTGTAACGTTAATAACTATTCCAGTGAATGAGAATTCGAAGAATTTCCGATAACCCTAGATTACGATCAATGCATCTTGAATGAAGTATATAGATACATGTGAAGGTTAATTGACGTATACTTGCATTTAAAATTTGGTTGAAGTTGTTAAAGTTGAGTAGGTTAGTGTTATTGAGAACTTACGCATAAACATTAGAATACTTACTGATAATGTGATGGCCCTCCTGATCCCATATGATTTGATGGTCGGAATAACACTCTCTGGGAATCAGCTCGACTAATACAAAATTGAAATTGATTAGTAAGTAAAATACAATCGGATGAAATGTACAAAGATTATAATCCAATGTCCTCTACCTCAATGTAGCCATTGAAACATGCTTGCTACAATGACGGTATATTTGAATTGGATTGTTAACGAACTTGAAAATTAATTGCAAGATTCGATTTCTATTGGTAACAACCTACGATCCTGTCTAGCTCAGCTCGTATAACTTGCTTTATTATTGTTTATCTAACATACTAACTACGAGGCAGAGAGCAAATGCAAAGTTTGTACAAGCAGCGTAACACACTTGTTAATTTAGAACGACTAATAATTCGGATGGAAATAGAAATGTGTTCTGGTAGAGATATACAAATAGGAAACGTATGCTCCTTATATAAGTTTGAACAAAGCGCCGAGTGGTGAATAGTTGGAACCGTAATGAATTACTTTCGAGGATTACCAGAACGTAACTACAATCGATTTTTTAATTTCGTCATAGGTTTTTCTCCACTGTACAAGTTTTTTCCGAATATGACTGATTATGTTTGGAATAATATGATAAGAGAAAGAACTTTCAGCGGAACGAAGTATTCTTTCTCAAACCCCTGACCGTTAAAAGGAAAATCTGTGTTTGGATTCATAAGTTAGCATTGATTATAATTCAAAAGTCGAAATTTCGGCTACAAACTTGAGATTCTTACTTTAAAATTGCGAATTTACACTCACAATTTCGGCTTTGAAGTTATTATTCTCGATGGATCGATTACAAACTTGAAATTCGTATTTGAATTCATTAATTTGATTCTAATTATGAACTAATAATTTCGAATTTAAACTCAGACTATATATATCCTTCAAATTATCTCTTTCGAATATATCAAAGAATATCTGCATGAATTATAATTAATTCAAATAACACTTCATTACTGGAGTTTTATTCCAATACCAAACCGATATTTTTAACACACGTGTTTCAATCTCCAAGTGATCATCTTCAAGAGGAAGATTGAACTCACTTTAATCGGCTGGTTCCATCACATATATTCAGAGATGATCGAAGTTTTTGAAAATTTCAGAAAAGGTGCGGTGAAATTGGAAAGATAATTATAAGCAGTACAATAAAAGTTTATGTTGTTTATTCCGAAATTCATGTAAAATTAATGGAATATCAACTCGTGTTTATTTCTTCCATACTTTTCAGATAATGGTGAATATCAATCCAGAGCATTAAAGTGTGGAAATCCAGTTGGCCATAGAAGTACAATTTTTCTTTCTAATTCCATTATACTTACAATCAACTTCACTATTCTTTACTGTTTCGTTTTCAACATTTAATTATTTTCCATATGTACGTTATGTTGCGCTCAGTAGATTAAAACATTAAAATTTTTCAAAAAATTCAATACTTTTAATATCGATAACTATTATATATTTAGATGGAAAAAAGAGTATAGGTACCCTAATTTTACCTATTTACAACTTAACATTTTCTTTGTTTTATATGTTCTGGTATTACCGTAACCCAACAAAAATCAATCGTCATATATCACCAGTTTGTTGTGTCGCTGTTTTGAAATAGAAAATACAAAGGACCTTAACGAAATATTGTGGAGAAAAAACCTATAACAATCAGAAAACTTGCACAATTCATTCAGTAATAATTGAAACGCGTCAAATAATTGATACACTATTTGCCTTTGCATGCCTTATTCAAAGGAATATGGTCTTGCATACATTAATTTTTCAAGTTGTTAAACATGGAAAACTGAGCATTGCTTAACAAAGCTCAGACAAACTAATGAGCAAAATGAACTACATGATCTAACGAATCTAATGAAGACGCTTGCATTCATGAAAATAATAAAAAAATGTGCACTCATACGACTCTCGTACAGGGTGAGAAATGGCAGAACTCATTGCGAGCGAGTGGAGTGATTATCATAATGAGTTGAAGGTGTAGCGCTTCGAAAATGAAAAATAAACATAGGATCTTGAAATGCCGGAATAATAATCTCACTATGACTAAAGCAGCTTATTTTCTGACTTTAAGAAGCGAAGCAGTGAAACAATCCACGTTTTTGCTCAATGATAATTATGCAGTCAAGCTGAAACAATTTTGAAATTCTACCTTTTGGAATTATTTTTGATCGAGGGACAATACGAGTCACAGCCAGTTACATACCTATGGACGAAATTAACGATGTGACATAAGTTCCAAACGATACCATCTATCTGTCTTGGGAAGATGATATCAAACTTATGTCGTGAGATGCTGATCGCAATATTGAAACGTTTAAAGCTACATTGTCCGAGTCAAAAAGCCATTTGCATAACGAGTTTTGAGGTTATGTAAAATTAGCTCTATTATCGTAATTCTACTGACAAGATGAAGATATTGAAGTTACCAATACACATTTCGAATGTGAATGCCCTCTCACAAGTAAGAACGTCTACGATGGATAAAGAAGGGATGATCACTTTGTTCAGAATGGAGAAGGACTAGGTAATTGAAACAGTAGGTTTCTTCATTTAATTGCAAAAATATCATCTCGGAGAACAAAGTTATACCGCCTGTTAATGTCTAATGGTATATTCATAGTTTTTCTTGTTTTTTTTTCTGAAACGAGTTCCAAATGAACATGACTGCATTGATTATTTTTCAGTTTCTGATTTTTAGGAATGATATACTTTCGATTAATAATTTTTCACTTGGTATTTTTTTCCGTTCATGGTGTCTTTTGATCACATCCTCGTCTGAGATTTAAAAAATATTCTTATTCAAAAACTTTTGTCTGCAAGTCTGCAACACTTTTTCATCTATTAAAAAATATCAACAGAAGATAAGAACTTGACCTTCTACATTAGCAACCGTACCGTATAGAGTATCTATCTTTGTGACCTTTACAATTTTTTACAGCTTCTCCCACACACTATACAGCAGATTATTAGCACAATCTGGAAAAGTATTTTTCATCGTAAGCAATGTACGGCAGAACTATAAACAGTTTACTTTATTTTGAATAGTCAAAATATTAAATAAGTCTTTTTTACCACGTCTGTATCATATTTTTTTATATTTTCGAAATTGGTTTTCTAGTTCGTTATGAATAAAGACTTTGCTTCCGCTAATATATACAGCGGTTTCTTTAATATGGATAATATTTTCGGCTGAACCAAAAGTTCAGAAGAGTTGAAAGAAATACTAAAAAATTGAAATTTTATGATTGACGAATAGAAAAGGGAGTTATTTGATCATTCCGGAACTTTTGACGTATACTCTTCGATGTTTTTAGTAGAGTCACGTTAAAATCAGTCTAGTTTCAGGCACACTGTGTGACGGTTATTCAGTGTACAGACAACAAAATGTTAGAAGTGGCAACGTGTCAAGTGTGAGAAGTAGCGGGCAGACTAGGTACGACGAGGAAGAACGGCCCGAATTGCCGTAGCGGACAGTCGATTTAATTATCTCATTCTTATGATACTTTGGTTCTTCGTAAAGCCGAAGGCTATTTGTGAAATTTATGAATAAATCAGTAAAATTATTAGTGACGATTTATTGAACCCTGAGATTGATGAGTTTCGTTGCAACTGTTGCTTAGGGTTTGTGCTGAATCTTTCCTAAATTGACTGCAAGAATTTTTATAATGAGGTAATTTCCCTAAATCTTCGACCGTTGTAATTCAGTGTCCATTGTGGCATTAGCCGGGAAAGTAGTTGTATTTAGACAGGCACTTGATATATCTTACAATGTAGGAACGTTGGGAGAGGTGAATGTTTCGAAATTTCAATTTTAAATATTCATTTTTTCAATTTGAAATGGAATCGCTCCATTTCTGCAAATTATTTAAATTTATATAAAAGTGTACGTGATCAATATTGTAGAATATTCAATGTTCTTTATAAGTAAGTAACGGGGCGAAATTTTTCCTTATGAAAATACCATCTGTGGGATCGACAGAGAACTCCATCTTCGGATATCAAAGATAAACGAGGCTCCAAAGGCAGTTTCCCAAATAACCACAGGCCAATCAGCTCCATCCTTTCCTCAGGCAAAGTGGCACAACGTGTCATTCTAAAAAGATTAGAGGACCAAACCAACGAACCAGGAATCCTACCAGATGAACAGTTCGGTTTCAGATCAGAACACCCGACAGAGTAGTACTGAGGGTAGTAGACTTCGCCACGGGAAGCTTCAACCTATGTAAAAGATACAACACCGGAGCGATTTTCTTAGACGTCTCCAAGGCGTTGGATAGAGTTTGGCATAACGGACTTCTGGCCAAAATGAGCAACTTTGGCTACACGAAACAAAAGGTAACTTTAATCGAGTTTTTTTAAGCTGACAGGCGATGTCGCTGCATCAACAGGCAGATAGATTAGAGGAATGGGCCAACCTTTGGAAGATCAGTATAAACCCTGACAGAACCCTGACGTGTATACTGTTCGGGCGATACTGTTCATCTGGAGGCGGGCACACCCAGAATGAAACGTCACCTTCAACGGATAATAGATTCCATATACCAACGAAGCTAGATACCTGGGAGTCACCCCAGACAAAATATTAACGTTTAGGTCTCACGTACGGCAGAGAATAGGAATGGCGAGATCTGCACAGCAAAACCTATTACCAATAATACGTCGAAGAAGCAATATGGGAATTAAAGTGAAGCTGCTGATGATGAAGAACGTACTATTACTAAATACTGTATGCCTGCACTGCCTATAGCCACTGCGCAGCGGCATACAGAAAACAGATCCAGTCATTTATGAACGTGCGTAAGGGCCGCCGTAAACGCTACAAGATATGTACCGAATAGGTACATATTGAAGGATCTAGATCTGAATATACACTGAGTAGATGCATATATCAGACAACACGCAGAAGACGCGTTTGACAGAATTAGAGCGCAAGACAATCCAGCGCTACGCGATCTACGCAATACACTAAACAGGGATGACCCCAGATTCCGAAAGAGAGACAAGCATAGAAGGCCAACCAAACAGAACCAACGACCACCTCCGGTAAGTATATTTTTTTTTAACAAATAACAAACACTTCCTTTTCAAGTTCAACGAGAAACACTCGATCGCGATCTCGTTTTTTAAAACAATAGTCTCCGGTTAGTTTTTTGGGACCCCATGCAAAAATTCAGTAAGGAAAGTCAAGATGAAATAATACATCAGATCAGAAAGTAAAAGCATCTAGAGGCTGACTTTCGACCAAACAATGTCAGATGTCAATGTTGTTGAAGTGCCCATCAGTAAGTGAAGGACCACTCCGGAGAAGAGGGGGTGGATGGAAGAGATGGGATGTTCTGCACACAGTAACTGTGTGGAAAATATCTCAACTTAGGGTACTCAATCTGGAAGGGAGCATATGGGGCCCAAGGCAGTCAGATGCGAATCCAAGCTTCGACATCGACGAGATTTATCATCTGTTTTTCATTGCAGATTTCCCTGTAAGGCAATTAGTTGTAAACTAGAGTCCAAACACAACGCCTTTATGATCAACACCGACCGTAGGTCTCATCAGTGATGCTAGGCTGAACTACAAATGCATTGCTGGACTCAACTGTCCTCGAAGGATAAGCCTACGAGAACGTATCGACAGAGAACTCAATCTTCGAATATCAAAGATGAAAAACGAGGATCCCAAGGCGGTCACTTGCAACGTTAAACTTCGACATCGACCGCCGACGAGATTCGTCCTATCTTCAAGGCAACTAGTTGTGAATTGGAACCGTTGGCGAGCCTCGTTCATCTCTGATATTCGAGAATTGAGTTTTCTACCGATCCCGTAGATGGCGTCTCGGTAAAGAGATATACCGTTGCTTTCACTCACTTAGACTTGTCTTGCAAGGACAGTTGAGTCCAGCAATGCATTTGTGATTCAAGCTAGTACCACTGATGAAATCCATGGCGAGTTTTATCCCATTACCAAGTATACAAACTAACTATTACACCTAAAAACGTAGTTATATATGAGGTTTGTAGGCAACCTTGATGGGGAGGTAAAATGAACTATAAGAATTCAACACTGGAGATAACAGAAATTATCGGGGTTGTGGAACTTATAAACTTGAGAGAGAAGACCTACATAAATCGAGTTGCTCGTTTAGGGTTATATATTTCGGGTTTTTAACTGATTAATTAATTTCCATGGCTTCCAATAAATTCATTTTCTTTTCTTTAATACATGTGTGTTGGATTTTGAGATAATATTTACTTATCTTGTGTTTTGAATCTTGCAGATGTTCATACATTGTCCATTTCTTGTCCAAACAGACGTGTTCACGGAGCCTTCTGACAAAATTTCTACCGCTTTGGCCTGTATATACTGTAGGGCATTCCCCACACTTTATTTTAT
>WOGP01002053.1:0-17523 GCA_015342065.1 Leptinotarsa undecemlineata
GCTTTCAAATATAAAAAAAAATAACTTTTCAGTTCGATGTACTTTGAAAGCGTGTTTTTTGAACTATATTAATTTTTCATTTTTTAGTTTCATATGCTATAAAAGCGTGTTTTTTAGTCTTTCTAAAGTTTATTTATTTTATCTAAACTTTGGGATCAATCAGCCGTATATTGTTTAGAAAAATGACCATTGATATTTTCCGAGTCCGGAGAGGGAATCTGAAAATCAGCTATCAAGCCCAAGGAAGGCAGCAGGCGCGCAAAGGAGGGTTACAAATAAGGCAGCAGGCGCACGTGTTAATAAAAAAAACCTTTCTTCAAATGAAGAAATACATGTAAAGTTAGTTCGAATTATATCATGGAGGTAACGTACAGTGCCATCTGCCCGCGAATAGATCAAGCAATAATGTCGATAATTCGGTCAAATACAGTGCCCGATCATTCAAACGGAAATAAATATGAAATGAAAAGAAGAGTTACAAACAAACATACATGCAGGTGAAGCTAATAAAAGCGTGTTAAAAAATTGTTATGCGATATTTCAGGAACATATGAGCAATGTGTTATCAATTTATTGTTTTTTTCCTCTGAATAATCAATAATGCGACGTTTGAGGTTTTTCCTAGATTCCTCGAATAATTTTGACAATAAATTATTGTATACCACTCAGCATAAAGTGTTTTTAATCGCCTAAAGGAATGGTGCCGATATTACCAATGGAGCCGAAAGCAAACAATCTTTCTGGAATTTGGTTCAACTCGAAATACCCAAACAGTTGTCTTAAAATACCCAAACGTCTTTGTCAAAACTGTTTTCAAGATTTTTTACCGTGGTCTGCAGATTTTTATGCCTGAAGTTTCGTTAACTACTGAGGTAGACACATTATCAAAGGCGAAGATGCAACGGCGAAGTGCTCGAGTTGTTCTCAACGCAAAAACCTCTCCGATTTCATATTATCATACATGGGCGTGGCCGCTTTTGTCTTGAATTACCTTGTTTGTGAACAATCAACTGGTAGCCAGATTTTAGTAATGTTCATTGCCTCTTCCTTTCTATTCAAATTATTCCTGTTTCTGAATTTCTACTGCCTCCCTATATATTCTTGTGTAGTAATTATGAGTTTTATTTAGTATTTGTGTATCTTTGAACGAGATAATGGGAGTGACTTCTTTGAGAACATGTTCGGCTACAGCCAATTTGTCGGTTTGTCCAAGAAGACAATTTTTTTGGGTTTAGAGACACGGGTACCTATACTTACGTATACTTCTTCTCGTGGTTCCAATGTAGACCAACCAGCAGCTACAAGGGATCAGGTATACCCCGAATGTTGCTAACGGCTCTGTGTGATCCTTAGCTGACCTAAGAATCTCTCTGATAGTTTATGTTGGCCTAAATATTGGCCAACATAACATACCTTTTTCCATACCAACATACCTTTTTCAAAATAGTGAAAATTTGCCAGAGAAAACCTTCGCGCGTTATTTCCATTTTTTCACAAATTTGCTTTTTTTTTAATAATAATCATTGCCAACAACCCCGGATTCTGGGTGAATAAATTAATAGTGAAAAAATATTTTTGATAACATGTTTTTATTCATACACAAATAAATTTTGAATTGTGAACATATCTCTGTATCTGTAGGGTAAGGAGGGTGAGTGTAGGCCCACAGCACTCAGGCCACATGTGACCCATTGTATATCCTCCCAAGGAGTTGACATCTCCTTTATATCGGCAGGTATAGGCCAAGACTATCCGAACACACACTCTCTTATTGACGATAACTCCGGACACTCCGATAAGACATGCCTGACAGTTTCATCTTCCTGTTCACACATCCTGCATAGAGGTGTGTCCACTAGCCCCATATTGTGGAGGTGTTTCCTTAGTTGACAGTGGCCAGTCAAAATCCTACTGTTAAGCGTAGATTTTTCCTGGTCATCACCAGATATTTTTTCGGTGCAAGGTTCCCAGGGTCGCCAAGGGTGATCCTGGCAAAACTGCATCCTTTGATTTTATCCCAACTCTTTAGGGATTGAGCATGGGTATAACGTTTGGCTGGTTCCGCAATTGTCGAAGGCTGTAGGTGCCACTGGGTCCTAAAATTCTTAGTCCAACCGTTTCCTTGGCTAAAGGGTCGGCAATGCAATTACCTTTACTCCTGTCAAGATAATGTTATTATCTACTGAGGCTTTGGCTAAATCTTAGTGGCACTCTAGTACTAGCCCTGAGATAACAGGTTGTCTTTTCAAGGGTAATAGGGCTTGTCTGCTATCAGTGCTGATTGTTATTTTTTGCCAGAAATTCCTTTCCTGGTTATTTCCTGGCGATTGAGATACCAGCCACACAATAGACAATATATTTGATATAAAAAATTGTCGAGGCTTAAATATTTTATAAAAAAACCTATAATTTTTGTCGTAAATTTTTTGTCAAGATCATATGACAAGCTTTTATATCATATGAAATGTGCAATGATTGGTGGGTTTGAGCTGAAGTATATTTTCTTCTTTTTAGAGTATACATATGAAAGTTTTTTTATAAATATTAATTTAATTTTCATTTAGCTCTGAGCATGTTCTTTATTCAGTTAATTTCATTTGATACATCGTTGTTTTACGGTCGATTCCTAAAAAAAAAGATATACAATTGAATCAATATGGCGGTTGAAAGGGTACGAATTGTGAAAAATAACACTTTTAGGCTTCCACCAATAATTTTTTTCAACAAATTTAAAAACTTTTTATCTTTCATCTTTAGTTGGTATAAATGCTTTAATTTCTGAAACAACATAAGAAACTAAGTGACCGCTTCTTTCAATAGTTGTTTAATTAATCTTGAATCCTTTAGCAAATAATCTCATTTAAAAATATCACAAATTAAACAGATATCGCAAACAATTCATTAGGACAGTGAGACAGACAATATTATCTGAATAATTATGCTTCATCAGCTGATGTTAGATATTTCCATATCTAATTATCTGATATATTAATACCACTAATGTTGCCTTGAATTGAATCCTAATGTCGGATTCTAGTTATTAAATATTTGCAGTTTGATAAACTGCAATTGCAAACTAATACAAATGTTTTGAACTCAACACAGACTTTGTTAAGATTTATTTTCAGCGTTGAAGAATATCAATGATTTGTCTATAAGTGGTTTATACTTACATTAAATACTTAATTTTTTCAATAAGCAAAACAATATTAGATACGTTAACTTTTTATCAAACGAAAAGACCTATTTTTTAAAAATTATGTCATCAGATGTTAGCAGTAACTGTGTTTAATATGGCTACCCATAATAATAATTAAGCAATTTTTTTTTGTCAGTTCAACAAAAAATGTTAACTAACGTTTGAGTACGGATTATAAAACTTTAGTGGGTTTTCTCTTTGTCTTCTCGAAATACATTTCAAATTTTGTGACGTGACAATATTACGGCAACGTGAAAATAAGTCTGAGTGTTCATTGTCTGAGAAATAGTTTAAAACTGGCTAATATTTCGGCAACTTGAAATCAACTTCATTATTCGATTAAAACTCTTGTCAATTTATATTTTGTAGCAGGATAATTATGATTCTTGAATCTCCAAAATTGTTCAATAACGTAGGCATCATATAGGCAACATCTACATTCTTATTACTGAAGTAGGTAAGTCTAATAACGATTTGTTTCAAAATATGATACAATTTTACTTATTTACTTGTTTTCTGATTTGCTCACAGTAAATGTTGTCCTGATTACATTTGAATAGAATACCATTTAAATATTAAACATTATTGTTATTGCTAGCCAACTAATTATTGTAATGTAATAAAGACAATTGGAGTGGAAATATTCAAAATTAATTGGAAAGTAATTACAAGAGTATTGAAAACAATAGTAGAAAAGACAAAATTGAAAAGTATCAAATGTTGTTGTTGAAAGTTATTTTGGATCGAAACGTGAATATATAATATAATAAGTCACTAATTATGAACCAGTTTGTCTTTATTCGTCTTTCTAGCGAACACGAAAGAGGGGTTCAGTTTTTCTTCCATTCACGTCTACATGCCGCTATTCCAATCTTCCATATCATATTCTATCTTCCAACTCTGATATCTAGCAATCAAAATATTCCAGTATACGGGATATTAGACACATCCATTCCAAATTTGAGGTTAAAAATAAGTACAAGATATAAAATTTATTTAGCGAGAAATATGAAATATTCGCAGTTTGTGAGTGGTGAAAATAACTGTTTGTGCAGTATGAAATAATTGAAGCCGTATATAAACTCTTCGTAAAACTACTTGCGAATAAATGTTAGTACCTACCAATATAATACTTCATCATTTAAGCTCAAAATCAAAGAAACTGTCGACGCATGACACATTTAATACCACAGTAAAACTAAATATGTTGAAACTATCAGCCAAAAAGAGCTCTCCTGGATTAAAACGCTGTTTTGTCTTCATAAAAGTATATAAAAGTATGTACTGTATAGCGTATTTTATCGTTTTACAACGTAAAAACTGCCAAATATTAGTTTAACATTTATTTCCGAGCCAAGTGCGATTATAATTTCGAACCAGCTCTGTCTTTGTGATTATAAAATGTTTGAAGTAACATTCTATTTCAGACTATTTACATTTTATATAAAGATAAAATTATATTTTTAGGCCTCTGAATCCCAAATTTGCTGAGATCCTACGTTTGAATATCTATTTTTAAGACATTTAATAATATAGGTACTACACAAATGATGTATAATTCTTAGATTTAACCAAAAATCAATTTGAATGGAAGAAAGTGCTGGGTTTCTCTTAAACAAATTTGCTTGTAGAGTGTAATATAGGTATATTGTTGATGTTGATCTCTCTAATAAACCCTCTACCCTCTGAAATATAGACTGGATAAACACTATATCCAGGTCTCTAAAGTTAAGTATAGCAAGTCTCGAATGAGGTAAAGTCACATCAATTTAATTTCTTTATTTTCTTTTCAACATTTACATCTTAGGAATATTCAGTATGTGGCGAGTATTACATAAAAAAGGAACTTTCAATCTGAAAATCACTGATTCCCATAACCTCATTTAAATAAGACAATTGTTCAATTCAAACCATTCGTTGAGTAGCAGAAATTTATATATGATTATTCAGAAATGTCAAGATCATAATAGAGACATATTCCTACAATTAAGCATTTTCAATTCGAATGGAAATATTCAATGAAATCTAAAAGAATACCTACCTATGCATCCAGCAGCGTCAAGTAGGTAGGTTATTGTTGACAAATACGCCTTTAGTCATTTACGAATTTATATATTCGAATATAATAGATTCTTTCCAACAAATGTTCTTGCTGAAATTGTCCGTTATTCAGGTGATAAAATTTATTATTTATTTATTTTTTTATTTATATATATTTATTTAATTCGAGAATTGGTATTTTTTATATCGATGCATTCAGCTGGAAATTTTTAGAAAATAATCTTCAGGAATGCCACTCGACCCAAACATTTTCGCAGCTCAATGACCATTTTTTAACTCAAACTTTGTTATTTTTATGCAATACCAATCGAGCTAAATAACGAAGTTTTCACTGATAAATGAAATGTTATCGATTAAATTTTGAAGTCTTTTGCTATTATTATTGAAAAATGTACATCAATAAACAAAAAACATGCATTTACAATGTACATAATAATTTTTCTTCTTTATTTTCAATAACTTCATAAGAAAACATGAGACAACTGAAGATGATGAAAGAATTGAATATGAAAGAGATTTTGCTACAAAAAGTCCGAAAATATTATAATGTCCTGCCCTGCAGCAGGTCTCTAGACATTCACATAAATCTTGAAACAGAAATTGTAAACTTGCCGGCGACCTAAATAGTTTGCCGAATCGAATATCATTAGATTACCTTTACTACATCTATAGATCACATGCAATATAAACCCTCATCATTTATTTCTACCCGTAAACAAAATGTAGCTCATTTGAAATCAAGAAAGTGCGTCCTTCCTTACTAACTCATTACACTATTAATACCCGGTCCAAGTAAAAACATTTTAGGAAATGATAAAAATAATGTGTATTCTAAGCAGATAATATAAGGCTGGCAAGCAGGAAATTTCACACAATGTCAGGTGTACTTACAGAAAAGCAACTGGAAACTACTTTGTGTTGGGACGTATACACTTTTATGAACCGTCAACAAAAGACTACTTTAATTATGTTTACACTAATATATAGATTACAACTACACTACTCACTACAAATGAATGAAAAGAAAGTCAAACTACATGCATCGTACTGTGATGCGATAGACAAAATCAGAAATGTGTCTGGTGTCTGGGCCTGGTTTAGTTTTACCACAGGTTTAACCGGCTGTAACGTTGATTGTGACACGACTTCGTCTGGTTTTAGGGATGCGATTGTGGGAGGGGAACTTTTCTGTTGCGTTGATATTATTTCTTATTTCTGGGTATTTGGTCTGTGATCGTTTTGTGACGACTGTTTCATTATAAGCGTAAGATAAGGTAAGAATAAAACAGCCGAAATAAATAGGATGTCATTTGTATACAGGACCGTCTCTCACATGGCTGGCAATCATTGGTAAATCATAATAAACTGCAATCAGCAAATAATTCCGACTGAACCAGAATATTTTCTACATACGTATTGCATACGTTTTGAAAATATAGGAGAAAGTCGTTTGGTATCGGACAGTTAGCTTTTTCTTTAATATACCGAGGTTTTAACGTAAAATGGTGATGGCAATCTCAAGAAACACTACTTGTCCGATACCGGCATCAGTCTGATATTTCACGATCTTCCCCTACATACACCCTCTAGAAACACTTCCTATTTGCCAGATTGTTTTGCCATTTTGTATCTATCATTTCTGTAATTCCAGTTTCTTCATTAACAGGACTCGGTCAAGAGATAAATTTATTGATTACATAAATGAGAAGCAATCGAATATTGTGGAGTGGGTTTGAATGCTTTCCATCTCAGATAATACAACTGCATTTTCAAAATAACAATAAATAAATAAAATGATACCATGGTTATGGCGGAAATTAGCGTCAATTAAACTGTTGTCATACTTGATGATAAGTATATTCTGTGCTTTGGAAATTATTTTACGTCATTCCACAAGTCAATTCATTCAATTGCTTTATTAATGTATATTTCACAAACTCAATTTACTCAAATGTTAAAGTTATGGCATCCCCAAGTGAGTCATATCATATCAGTATGATAATTTTCTATAGATATATTCGTTTCTATGTTATCAATATGTAAGACTATCAATAATATTTTTATTATGCAGTATTCGAGTAAGTGTCCTTTCATTGTTTTCCTTATATTACAATGAAATATTTTTTGGTATTACTCATTCGTGAAATATCCAGTTCCAACCCTTCTAGAGTTTTTCGTTTCGGAACAGTGCTACGCGATGTTTTTGAACGAGATAATTAAATTACAACAGGGTTGCCAAAAATCAACACACCAATAACATGCCCGAATAGGTCAGTGGTTTCCACTAAATCGTGGGTGCAACTAATTCAAGAAAAAAAAATGATTTTTAACAAACAGGGGAAGGGCTACCAATTTTTAATGGCCAGCTAAAAACCGGAAAACTGTCCAGTTATAGGGAAACCCCTCATAAATGTAATAATTTTTTTTGCACTGACTGAGGGAATTTATTACAATAATAAGAAAGTGAACCCTCTGTTTGTCAATTTCTCACTTCAATTAATAGATTACCGCTACCATAATACAGTTAATAAAATTCGGTAATATGTGCTAGTATGTGACGTGATGATGATGTCACGTAAAAGCTTACACCACTCATCTTAATGAGGTAACTTGTACATTTTAATATAGGAAATAAATAAACACCGGTAAGTTTCTTCATTCAATTAACTTGGTCTAAACTTGGCTGCTTTTCGAGTGCTCCTTCTTCATAAGCTGCCAGGGGATGAATGCTGATCCGGCAGTATTGGTTGATACGAACATAGTGTGAATCTGGTTATATTTCCAGTGGTATCTGGTATCTGTAGAGTAGGGTGGGTGAGTGTAGACTCACAGCACTTAGGCCACATGTGACCCATTTTACATTCTCCCTAGGAGTTGTCCTCTTAGGTCATCGTCCATCCTATCCTTTCCATAAAGGTGAACAGGTCACTTGGAGACATTTCTTCAATATTGGCAGGCGTGGGTCAAGACTCGCAGAACACACAATCTCTTTGGCAACCTTGAGGTGTCTCATGGTGGCCTTCGCGAAGGTTTTGGAAGCTGCAGCGATACTACTGTCGTTGCGCGGCTTTTTCAACCTTCTTGGGGTTCCCTCTGTGGAAGTGCACAAGTGAGGGAGCTTTCCTGCAGGAGCAGCCGGTTCCTTGCCTTTATTCAAGGCGGAGCCCTTGGCGCCCGCCACAGGAAGTGCTCTTGCTGTTGAAGGTGATCTACTATGTCTAGCCTCATTCCAAGCGGTAGATGGGGGGTGGACATTTCTGTTCATCCCCAGCCACCGCCTTAGATAGAGGTGAGCACTTCTGTCCAGCCTCGGGATTAGTTTTTTCTTTTGTTGTTTCTGTTGTTTCATTCATATGAGTTCCCACGAGTAGCAACGGAAGATTCGGTCACCTCTGGCAGAGCACCGGATTACCAGAGTAAGTCTAGTGACAATGAGGTGTCGCCCAGTTCTCCAAGGGAATCGTTCGTAACCGTATATCACCCTGCAGCCATTCAGCTGTCGGCAAGATTCCTTATACCTTAACTTGGGTAGGCTGATCCACGGTGGCATGTATTGCAAAGGCTTTTGGAGGGTTTAAGTTACCCTCACCCTACTAATTTCTGCCACTAACCAGGAATAGTCTAGCGACCCCGTCCGTAAGGCCACATTGGCCTCCTGGACAAGGTCTCCAGTCCCCTGGCCGTTCCCCTATCCGCCACCTGGGGACGCGCCCGATAGGTAGCCCAACCCACGGGATTTCCAGTGGTAATTATAAGTGAAGGTAAAGTCCAGGAAACTTCTTCAAGAGAATGAACTGGCAATGGTTTTCAATTTCCCAAATTCGAGCCGATGCATACCTATACGTTTCTCTTAGGGATAATCTAACACCCTGAAGAAAAATATTCTCATGACAATATTCTCGTAATCAAAAAGTAAGAAAAATGAGGACAAAGTTTATTACGAGTCCCATAGCTGAGTTGAACAAGGTTGTTTGAAAATACTGTACTAACCTCCTAGTAATATTATGACCCATATTTCCGTAGGTAGGGGGACCAAACGGCAGCAGGAAGAGGCAATAACCGGAAACAAATCAAACATCTTGAACAAGTCACAAAACAAATTGGAACTAATAACTGATCGATGAGTCCGACAGCTTTTATAGGTAAAAATTGTTCACTGAAGCGAATATTCCCTTCCTCCCCGTAACCCCTCTCCCCGTTCATTATAGTACCATAATACTTTCACTTACCTCTCGCGAACATTGGCGCCAATTCAATGGTATCAATTTTGTTTCTGCAAAATAAATTTTATATTCTTAAACATAGTTTACATTTTTTTAAATAACCTGTCAAAAGGTCATGTCGATTTCAAATTCCAGCATAAGTTCAAAGGTAATATATTGTTGCGTTTTCGTCGCGAGTTCGACGATCGTTGACAATACTGTACAGTTAAACTCGACTTTCTGCCTGTTGGTAGTGCTCATATATCCCAATGGAAGTCTTCGGGAGCCGACAGGAATATTCTCGAAGCTACGCGGCACCTAGAACGACTGAGAAACGCAAGTAAGGTTATGTGTGACCTTGGCCAAGTCACAGTCGATTGACAAAGAGCAGCGGCGCCCGGCGTTTTATTTTTCTAGGGAATGAGTCACAGCACTATATCGAATTCCTATCATATGTATAAAAATCGATTATCCGTTCTGATGAAATCATATGAAATGAATTGAAACGATTTTGAGTGGTACACTGAGAAATAAAAATAACTATCGAATGAAACTAGAGAAGTCAAAAAAGTTTCTATACGTTTTCGGTTTCAGACCATTTTTTGGTATGACGAGAAATGAAATATCTAGTTTGTTTGAATACACAAAGTCAAATTGAATGTTTTCAATTGTCTAATAATTTTTCACAAGACAAATTACTTTATTAATAAAATTACAAGAAAAAATAAAAAATATGAACTTTATTTAAAATCATACAGTCACAATTTTTTTTTAATTTTACAGTCATTCAGAATATATATTTCACTCTCTTCGTTTTCATCACTTGATCGCCTGGAGTCAGTTGTACCAACATCTTCCTCTTCTTGACTGGAATTGGTTCAATCTGGATTCGTGACCTCTTTTGGACTACTGTTTTTCTCATATTGCAGAAAAACATCTTTTCGGTGCTACCCAATCGAGAAGTTTGAATAGTGGTCCGTGGATCTAGCCTCCAGATTGTGTTTTCTCTCAAGCTCCATTCCTTCTCGAATTTTTTGTCTCAGAATAGAATCCCCGGAGCAAATATTCATCCATTGCGAATTGGCTCTGGTGGCAGCAACTAATGAACATGGGTCCAACATTCTTAATATTATGATCCATATTTCCGTTGGTAGAGGAATCAAATCAAACCACGAGGCGGCAACAGCAGGAAACAAGCCGAACATATTGAACAAATCACAATACAAACTGGAACTAATAACTAATTGATCAGTCCTGCTACTTATATAGCAAATCTTTTCCCCTTCCCTCTTATTTTGATGAGTACCTACTTTCACTTAGCCAATTCATCTAATCTGATGCTTGATGAGAAGTGTCTATTGTCATCCGTAATATTTGACCCACATTTCCATTAGTAGAAGAATCAAATTGTATCACGAAAAGGCAATAACAGGAAACAAGCGAAACATATTGAACTAGTCTTGAAACAAATTGGAACTAATAACTGATTCATGTGTCCCATAGCTTTTATAGGTTAACAATGTTCACTGAAGCGAATATCCTCTCTCCCCCATTTATTATTGTAACATAATACTTTCACTAAGCTGTCGCGAATATTGGCAACGTAATTTTTTTCTAGGGTATAAGTCACAACACTATATAGAATTCCTATCATATATAAAATCGAATTTCCGTTCTGATGAAACCATATGGAATAAATTGAAACGTTTTTGGGTGTTACACTGAAGAATACCCAAAACCATCGAATGAAACTAGAAGTCGAAAAAGTTTTTATAAGTTTTCAGTTTCAGACCATTTTTTGGTATAATGAGAAATGAAATGTGTATTTTGTTTCAATACACAAAGTCAAATTGAATGTTTTGAATTCTATAATTATTTTTCAGAAGACAAAGGACTTTATTAATGAAATGAAAAGAAAAACTAAAAAGTATGAACTTTATTTAAAATCATACAGTCACAAAAATTGTTTCAAATTCCAGTCATTTATAATCTATATTTCACTCTCTTCGTTTTCATCGCCTGATCGCCTGGAGTCAGTTGTACTAATAGTTTCCTCTTCTTGACTGGAATTGGCTCAATCTGGATTCGTGACCTCTTTTGGACTACTGTTTTTTCCATATTGGGGAAAAACATCCTTTCGGTGCTACCCAATCGACAGGTTTGGATAGTAGTCCGTGGATCTAGCATAACCTCCAGATTGTGTTTTCTTTCAAGCTCCATTCCTTCTCGAATTTTTTGTCTCAGAATAGAATCCCCGGAGCAAATATTCATCCATTGCGAATTGGCTCTGGTGGCAGCAACTAATGAACATGGGTCCAACATTCTTAATATTATGATCCATATTTCCGTTGGTAGAGGAATCAAATCAAACCACGAGGCGGCAACAGCAGGAAACAAGCCGAACATATTGAACAAATCACAATACAAACTGGAACTAATAACTAATTGATCAGTCCTGCTACTTATATAGCAAATCTTTTCCCCTTCCCTCTTATTTTGATGAGTACCTACTTTCACTTAGCCAATTCATCTAATCTGATGCTTGATGAGAAGTGTCTATTGTCATCCGTAATATTTGACCCACATTTCCATTAGTAGAAGAATCAAATTGTATCACGAAAAGGCAATAACAGGAAACAAGCGAAACATATTGAACTAGTCTTGAAACAAATTGGAACTAATAACTGATTCATGTGTCCCATAGCTTTTATAGGTTAACATTGTTCACTTTAGCGAATATCCTCTCTCCCCCATTTATTATTGTACCATAATACTTTCACTAAGCTATCGCGAATATTGGCGACGTAATTTTTTTCTGCGGTATAAGTCACAACACTATATAGAATTCCTATCATATATAAAATCGATTATCCGTTCTGATGAAACCAATTCATCTAATCTGATGCTTGATGAGAAGTGTCTATTATCAATTATTTAGTGTTATTCCATAAATCAATTTATTGAAATTGATTGTGTGAAATTTATCACGTTTTGAATATTTCAACGTAATTATGAATACTCTGACCAGTGACTTGATGAAAATTAATAACACTATCCTTGATAGTAATTAAAGAATGTTCACACCTTCTTTTATATAAAATGGTAGAATAATTAGATGCACCTGTAACTGATGAAGTTACCGTATAGGGAAACCATCTCGAATGAAATTAATTGTGAAAATTTATCATTTTTTATCATGGATAGTTTAAACATAAAAAAATCACTTATCTGTAGATAATTCATCATGTCAATGTCAATATTCATATGTTTTCACTCAAACAAAGTCTGAATCAAGTGCTAAATATTAATATTAGTCTATAAAAGTACTTTTGGAGTAATACAGTTAACACACGAGAATATTATAAGTAATAGGACTATAATAATGGTTGTTGGTTATACAGAAACAATCCTCATTAGAAGGAAAGATGGAAAGAAAAAGATGGAAAGATATGTGTCTTGGGTCGATGTGAATCCAACTAGAATAATTCAATTTCGTTAAATACCAAGAAACAATAATTTTGTAATACACCAATATACAAAAGTGATAAAAGTGATTTATGCAGTATCAGAATTACAAGTTTCTAAAAATATATTTGTGATTATGTCACCAACATGTGAGTAATGTATACTAACAAATGGGTATTGTCGAATAAAATTCCCGTTCGCTCCAGAAGATTTAGATTCAAAGAAGGAGATATAATGTGTGACAGTTCACCTGAATTTGTTCTATAATTAGTGAACTGGTAAAAATGATCACATTTAAAGCATCTTCTCTGTAGAGCTTCACTTAGCCATTGATTTTACCTAATATCAGCTATAAAAATGTTTTTGAATGATTTCCATCGATAACTATTCCCGTTCAATTGACGGGCCCCGGTACACCATATATCCGAATCCGACCCTGAATAAAATTAGTGATACGTGCCGTTGGAATCGACAAGTATCGTTTTAACGCGTATCATCTGGAAATGGAGGGTGTTGGTTTTGTAATGAGTTAGAGATTTTTCCGTATTGCCGTCCATTTGGTTTTTGATCGCTGGAGTGGTTACTGGTTTCACAGTTTACAACTTCGTTGGTTTGTTGCTTGTGTGCTGCTTAGTCGACTATTTGTTTTCGTGATATATTGAGGTTAGGATGGCGAGGGCACTTCCAAAATTATACAGAAATTTTGGTAATTTGACGACACGAAATGTTTCACCGTTTGTGAACTGCATGCAAGATCGAAGCTGTAAGTTTTTTTAAATTTACAATGATTAATTTAGGTAATTTTTGTTAGAAATGAGGTAATAATCAAAAGAGTAGGTAGGTAGGTATATCTACTTATTTTTGATTTATTGATAAATCTTAGTTACCTTCTTCACTGTTTTGAAAAATATTTTGGATAATCATCATGTGTTACACGTAGGTACACTTGGTTTCTGACATAGGAACTTTTCAAAACAGAAATAAAATCAAAGCACTTTCTACAAGTACTATATAAAATTCTCAAAATCACTTCGCCAAGGATGCCATAATAACATAAAGACCTTATACCTTTTGATAATAAATTGTTGAGAAAATTAAATTTTGTATTTAATCATAAATCATCACACAAGTGACAATGAATCAGTTCGCTGGCTGCATTACTAGAGGAATAATGAATTTAATTAAAAAAGTTTTCAATTACTGAATTTTTCGAAATATTGATCAATTCATAAAAGATATTTTTTGGAAATCTTAGTGAAAGTTTAGGTGCCAGAAATTCCTAATTTTGTATCTTTTGGTGAGTCATCTATGAGTTTGTAGATATTAGGTATATCAGATCCCATATTGAAAAACAGGTAACAGAACGCTCTTGTCGATATTTCTTTAAATACCTATATTGATGTACCCGGCTCTTAATTGGTCAAATATTAATACAATATCAATTCTAAGGACAGACTTATTAAATATACAGTAATTAATATTATGTGGGTTCTTCTATTAACCTTATTAAGTCTTCTTCTACTCAGCAGCTTTTTTGTTAGTTTCTGTTGAATTTGTTTTCTGATTTTATTCTAGTATAGTTTATAAAAAAAGTACGATAAAATAGGAAATAAAATAAGAAAGGTGGAGAGCGTTTATAAAATGAATAAGCCAAAACAAGATAAAAGCAGAAGGCGAGACAAAAGTTGGCCCACTTTTAACGTTTTAGTTACCGATCATTAGTTATAGGCGTTCCGGCCAGTACCGCCGCCACTGCTATATCTCTGCATCTGTAAGATCTTCGAAAATATTCTTTTAAATTGCATGCTGTAAAGGGCCATATTGATCTACATAAAATGCACAATGCGTTTAGGATACTTAATTGGATGAGGGTTAATGCTGTTGCTTAAAATTGCTCCGTGGGTTATCCCTAAGAGATAGACATGTACCATGTAGACCTTTTTAAGATGTACAATACTGTAGTACATTATTTTCATCACTATCGTAGGGTTCAGCCGGCGTCTACAATGTATGTGTTTTTATTTACATCACATCAAAATCCGTTGCGTGGTTTGGAAGATCTAAGCTTACATAGGGACAGACAGCGGGAAGCTACCCTTTTTTAACCCAACTTTGAATCTGTATTTTAATGAAAGTTATTTATTTGCCTGTTGATAATACATAGATTAAGAAAAGGATTGTAATGACCTATTAATTACTTAATCCTTTTTTTAATCTATGTGTTGATTTGTATCAGAAACATCTGAGCAAGTTACTGAATAGAGAAACACGCATTCTTGTAAACTATTCTTGTAAACTGTTCGTGATCTCAAAATAAAATGCTCCATTCCTATTCCAGTCTTCCTAGAAGACTTTACCATAGGTATTAATTTTTTTCAGTCTATTAAGCAATGTTATATCTAATATATCATTTGGTATCAAGTCCATGTATTGTGTTTCGTCTATGTTGGCCATACTGAAATGAATTTAATTTCAATTATTTCATTAGTCTGTTTCCGTCAGAATTACCTGTTCCTCTGGAAAGGACATGTATGGCTACCTGTCTGCACATGACGTTGCAATGGAGAATGTTCCTCAATTTGGGTTATTGCAGCAAATGCAAGTTTGAACAAAATGAAGTTGAGTTTTAATTCATGAGTTTTTCAAATTCACTTCGAAAAGTATTTCAAATTAATGTTTCAAATGTTGGGTTTTGATTTTTAAAGGGATTTGTTTCTAATTCACATATTGGCAATATGTGTCAAGTTGAAATAATTTATACCTACTTAGATATTCTACTTTCAAAAAGGAAAATTATCTTCATAAATCAACAATAAGGGCAAAATATAAATTGTAGTTCAATACTACCTACACAAGCTACATAAACAACAGTTGTTTTTTTATTTATTTATGTAGCGAAAGATAGGTTAGGTGCACAAAATGTCATATGTCACAGAATGTCTCGGAACTCGGAACATAAGTAAACAGAACAGCACGCCTCTGAAATATGTCATCTTTGTTTGTCTCATTAAGGTAACAATCCTTTATAATAACCGATGTTGCCAAATGGTGAAATAGAAACAAATCCCTTTAAATGTTGAATGCATTATTTCATTCCTATTTTTTCGAGTATTTAAATAATTTTAATTTTGATAATAAGGATAAGTTTAAAATGCGTTGTTTTAGACCTCTTTTATGAAAACTACTTGATTTTCGTCAGGAGGAACATTTCCCATTGTCATTATATAATTGTATTTTTACTGTGAATTAGAAATGTGCTAAGAAACAATTATTATT
Source organism: Leptinotarsa undecemlineata (assembly GCA_015342065.1). NCBI lineage: Eukaryota > Metazoa > Arthropoda > Insecta > Coleoptera > Chrysomelidae > Leptinotarsa > Leptinotarsa undecemlineata. The sequence continues at coordinate 16,204 of WOGP01002053.1, forward strand.
ATACACAAGTGCATCAATCATTTTCTCTATTGGTGTTATTAAAATTATATCATAAAACATTATCCTCTGATACAATACAGGGTAATTCAAATTTAACTCCCACCATTGGGATCTCCTAAACTACAGGAGATATGTCGAAGCTTAAATTGGGGCAAAGTTGTGTTTTTTTGTGCTTAACAAAATACTGTTTTGAAACTTGCAAAATTTCAAGTATTACCAATGGATATTCAAAAAACTGGAAAATTCTAATTTGATACTGATTTATTGATAAATCAATAGAAAATCTAGTACTTATACCATAAAGTATTTTTTGATGTAGACATAGCATTTCTGTGGATTTACAAAAAAAAAAACATTCTTCATATAGAAAGTTTGCCTAATTCAACACAGCTATTTGTAATTCTGAACCACTTCCATAGTTTCAGCGTGATCCTTGAAATGGAAGTTGTGCGCCTTGAGATTGATATGAGACTTTTTTATTCATATGCTCATGAAGTGTATCCTGATCAAAAACTTGAATGGATGAATACAGCAAATACTTTACCTTTTCTATGTTGCAGATGATGCCCTTCGTCCTCAAACAACCAATCCAGATCTAGCTCCATCAAGCTTGAAAAGTTTCCCTGTCGACGACATTCTCCTCCTCTACCTTTATTTCTCTCGCCCTTACCTCTTCTTCTATTCTTCTTTACTTGTTTCTTTCTAATGATCATAGGTCCGTGTTCTTCCACCTCCTCACCATGTTTTCTCATTTGTCGTTTTTTATCTGATAGACGTTTTCCAGTTGACTTTTCTTCACACTCCACGCTAGTATTGCTGCAGGATAGGTTTCTATCGCTGACATCGTTATCAGTGATGTAAAACTCTGCTCTTGCGTCGTGCATATCTGGCGTTGCACTCGAGTTGGAGTTGTTGCTGATGGGAAAAAACTTTGATAATGAATTGAATTCCTTATAAAAAACTTAATTATGATGATTAAAATTATAATATAATCTTTTTTTTTTCACAGTAGTGTGCGCTGGTCAGGCCCTATTCCCCGAAGCACCGATACATTCGGGAGGGCACGCCAGCATTATCGACCAATGACCACTTCCCACAACCGGTGGTGTAAGTGATCATTGGGTCCGAGAATAATGTGCCCTGAGCAAGCACAGTGAGCCAAGAATGACAGCCTTTTGCATCTGTACGGCTAAGATTTCTGCCTTAGTGCGGCAAGCCGGTATGATTTTAAGATTCGAGAGTAGAGAGGACATCATTCCACCAAAGACTCCAATAATCAGAACAACCATCTTGACAGAGTGATCTGGATAGAGTCTGCGG